>JBCFXI010002495.1:0-21829 GCA_038496175.1 Ampulex compressa | reverse complement strand
GGTGCTCGGTGTCTTTTTCTGTTTTTACATCCTTTTCTCTTTCTCTTATTTTCTACCTGTGCTTTTCCCTATCTCATCGGTGATCTTGTTTCGTTCGAGGCGGAGGGTGGAGAAAGGTGCTCGCGTAGCTCGAGCTTGTCTTTGAAGCAACCGTCGTAATTTTTTCTTTCCGCTGAATTTAAGTTGGATTATGGAAATTGAATTCCTCCCGCCACGTCACTCTACCTATTAGACCCAACCCTTGATTTTTAAATCATTCGAACAAGACTATAAAAAAAAAAAAGAATTTCCAACCGTTCCATTTTCAACAAAATTAATATACAAAAAAATGTGTAAAAGTTTTAAACAAGTTAAAAAAAAAAGATACGTTCTTGATTTAATCAACAGTTTAGATTCTAACTTCTACTTGTATTCAGCTTAGTCGTATCTTTACAACTTCATAAGCAGCACGCGAAGTATTCGAAACACTGCGTAACAAACCTCTATCAAACATCTCTACAAATAATCCACTGCTACTATTTTTCCAGTATAAAAGATCAAATAGTTGAATTCCATTCGCAGAGTTAATCCTCTGAACCAGTAGGCTGACTGGACAACGAAGTCGACTGGCCAGCAAGGAAACAAACCTCTATCAAACATCTCTACAAATAATCCAGTATAAGATACCAAATCTCTAAACCTTAAAATCAATTCTCTAAACCAGTAAGCTGACTGGACAACCAAGTCGACAGGCCAGCAAGGAAGCAAACCTCTACCAAACATCTCTACAAATAATCCACACCTACTGCTCTTCCAGTATAAGATACCAAATCTCTAAACCTTAAAATCAATTCTCTAAACCAGTAGGCTGACTGGACAACCAAGTCGACTGGCCAGCAAGGAAACAGACCTCTATCAAACATCTCTACAAATAATCCACACCTACTATTCTTCGAATATAAGAGACCAAATCCTCGAATTCCATTCGCAGAATTAATTCTCTAAACCAGTAGGCTGACTGGACAACGAAGTCCACTGGCCAGCAAGGAAGCAAACCTCTATCAAACATCTCTACAAATAATCCACACCTACTATTCTTCCAGTATAAGAGACCAAATCTCTAAACCTTAAAATCAATTCTCTAAACCAGCAGGCTGACTGGACAACGAAGTCGACTGGCCAGCAAGGAAGCAAACCTCTACCAAACATCTCTACAAAATCCAAATCCTCGAATTTCATTCGCAGAATTAATTCTCTGAACCAGCAGGCTGACTGGACAACGAAGTCGACTGGCCAGCAAGGAAACCGTGCTCGTAGCCTCGCATTCCGCGTTTATACGCGATTCGACCTCGATTCCTAAATCCTTACTAAACCAGGGGCTGCGCGCGACTTCCAGGGCTTCCAGGGCGAAAGATAAAAGTGTATAGGCGAGGCGATGCCTCGCCACCACGCCTCGTTGTCGCCATTACTCGAGGATACCAGGGGGTATCCATCACTTTCCAGCCGCGAGGGCGCGTCTTACCCCTCGAAGCGAAACGCAAATGTCGGTTGGGGAGTCGCGCGGGGTTGTTTGTCCATGTCGAAGGGAGGAACGACGCCAGGGGAATCCCTTCAACACTTCGACTGACGCATCAGCCATATTTCGGTTACGCCTTGACACTGCTCTTGCACCTCGAACTCAGCTCTTTGCGGATTGAATTTGGGTCTTTGTGGAATCATGTGGAGAGCTTTTGCCAAATAGAAATTATCGATTGATAAGGAATTTGAGACGTCTGTTGATTGAGTTTAGTGTTTTGCCGAGTAGCACTGGGATTAATGCGCTTTGCTAATGGAGCGGATGATTGAAGGTTCTTTGATAGAAAACAAGATAGACAAGATAGGCTTCAATAGAAGACAAAGTATGGTTTATTATTATTATTATTATTATTAGACAAGTTATGGTTTACTTGACTTTTTGGTAAATTTAATATTTGTGCTAATTTTATTTAATTTGGTAAATTTGAAAGCTAGAGGAGCATTGTTGAGAATGAAGTAAGCATTGGCAAAGTGAAACGACACCTTTTTGTCGCTGATACAGAAAAAATTAGCAATGCATGGCGATGACATAATAACTGGTTAAAGTTGAAAGGTGCATAAGTCTTCCAGTTTTTAATCATTTCTCGCTTTTCAGTTTCATATAGAAACTGCCGATGTTAATAATAAGGATCTTTTTTAACGGTTTGATTTGGACAATTATAACGGAGTGTGAAAGACGTGGTGATATGTCGGCCATGTTATTTTATCGTGCAATAAAAAAAATATATTTTCTTAGTTTAAGATATGTGCAATAGAATACTGGCTTTAAAGAAATTTTATACTGGTACTTTTAAGGCTTCTATATGTATTTACTACCCTTAAAAAAATCCCAAAAATACACATGGTGAGATACCATATGGTTACTCAAGTAAAAACGCTCTCGTTCCACGCTTTACTCTTTATTCTTTATTCTTTATTCAAAATATTCATATTCTTAATCGAAAAGAACGTTGGTAAAACCACAAGCTCCAACGGCCTTATGAAAAATAAAGAAAACCATCGACAAACCAAAGCAACACCTTCTCATTCTTACTATAAAAAAAATCCCGCAGGTGCACATCGCGAGATACCAAATGGTTACTCGAGTAAACCCTCTAACACTCCTGTTCCACGCTTTAGTATTTATTCAAAAAGAATATTGGTAAATCTATAAGCTTGAATAGCCTTATCAAAAATATAGAAAACCATCGACAAAGCAAAGCAACACCTCGTCATCCCTACTATAAAATTCTCAAAAAACTGATTGAAAAGATTCTTATTCTCCACTCAAAAAAAACATTGGTGAATCCAAAAGCTTGAATAGCCCTATCAAAAATATAGAAAGCCATCGACAAACCAAAGCAACGCCTCGTCATCCCCACTATATAAAAAAAACCCGCAGGTGTACATTGCAAAACACCAAATGGTTACTCGAGTAAAACCTCTAACGCTCTCGTTCCACGCTTTATTCTTTATTCAAAAAGAACATTGGTAAACTTAAAAATTCGAATAGCCTCATGAAAAACAAAGAAAACCATAAATAAACCATGCAACACCTCGTCATCCCTACTATAAAATGATTACTCGAGTAAAAACGCTCTCGTTCCACGCTTTACTCTTCGTTCTTCATTCAAAAGATTCTTATTCTCTGCTCAAAAAAAAACATTGGTAAATCCAAAAGCTTGAATAGCCCTATCAAAAATATAGAAAGCCATCGACAAACCAAAGCAACGCCTCGTCATCCCCACTACATGAAAAAAACCCGCAGGTGCACATTGCAAAACACCAAATGGTTACTCGAGTAAAACCTCTAACGCTCTCGTTCGACACAAAGGCCCATCGACGGAGCCTCGCCACGCCTCGTGGTTGTCGACACAAGAAGATCCAGGAGGTATCCATCAGCTTTGGGCGCGTCTTGGCCCCCGAGGCGGAACGCAAATGTCCGTTGGGGTGTCGCCAGGGGTTGTTTGTCGAGGTCGCGGGGAGGAAGATCGCGCAGCGGGAAAAGACAGATCGTCGGGGATCGCCTTACCGCTCGTTCGATTCTATTAAACCGAGCCACCATCCCCCCGAGCCACTAACCCCCGGGAGCTTAACGCGAAGGATCCGTCGGTGACCCCAACTAAACTTGTCCCAGCGCCGCCTCCTCGCTTTCCCTCGAATCAATCCGCAGCTCTTGACTTATCTCCGATTGAAATGGAAGAATAAGTGCTCCCTTATCGCCGTATTGGTCGCTTAGAGGATGAACCTTCAGGATTTCGAAGGAGGAGAGGAATAAAACGAAGAAGCGTGTGAGGATGCGCGCTTTGATCGTTTGTAATAATGATAATAAGGAAAACTGTGGTGAAGATATTTGCATCCTTTTTAATCTTTATTTTTTATCTGTTTTAATTTGAGTTTTAATATAGATGTTAGTACTTATCGTTTGGGATTTGGATTTTATTATCGATCTTCTTCAGGTTTTCTTTATGGATTTGTAGAATTGGTGGTATTAAATGTGCAACTATGCTTTGCGAAGTATTGACTGCTCTTGACTTATGTCGGATTGAAATGGAAGAATAAGTGCTCCCTTATCGCCGCATTGGTCGCTTAGAGGATGAACCTTCAGGATTTGCGTGCGAGGATGCGCGCTTTGTCCCTTTTTAATAATGATAATAAGGAAAACTGTGGTGAAGATATTTGCATCCTTTTTAGTCTTCATTTTTTATCTGTTTTAATTTGAGTTTTAATATAGATGTTAGTACTTATCGTTTGGGATTTGGATTTTATTATCGATCTTCTTCAGGTTTTCTTTATGGATTTGTAGAGATTGCTGGTATTAAATGTGCAACTATGCTTTGCGAAGTATTGACTGCTCCTGACTTATCTCCGATTGAAATGGAAGAATAAGTGCTCCCTTATCGCCGTATTTGGGCGCTTAGAGGATGAACCTTCAGGATTTCGAAGGAGGAGAGGAATAAAACGAAGAAGCGTATGAGGATGCGCACCTTGATTGTTTGTAATAATAATAATAATGTTAGGTGTACAACTTTGCATCAAATGCATAACTTTAAAGAGAAATTACATTGAGTACTGCATAATAAAGAAACAAGATTTATGTTAAAAATCGACGATTATCGATAATGAGATTGTATAACGTGTTCGTATGTGGCATAAAATATTTGTATATTTCTGAAGTTATTTTTAATATATGAAATAATTAGAAGTTGACGGAGCAACTTAGATCGAATACCCTGGAAAATATTTTCATTGAAAATTGAGATAAAGCACTGAAAGTATTCTGTTCACTGAGTATTCCTGAAATTGTATTTGTGAAATATTATGTGTTGAAATCTCAAGCAAGTTCTGCTTTGAGGACGTTCACAGTTTAAGGTGGAGATAATGTCAAGGTACGCCCTTCGAACCTTTCATTACGCGACTAATTGCGATTCCAGGAGAAAGTCAACTCGTGCGAACTATTTTCCCCTGAATTACACGAATAATGTTTGGAAAAGCACCGATTTTCTCGTCTAGTTTTAATCGAGTGTTCAAAAAGATTGTTCATTTAACAATCGATTAATATTAATGGTACATAAGACTTTTTATGACGCGTGTCGATCTATTTTCAAATTAAATTTGCATTGAAAGATAATATTTCCACTTTCTCAATAACTCATCAACCATTTAACACAAATTTAATTTCAAATACATCGATACACATTATAAAAAATCCTATGCACCCTTGACACAAAACGTTCGAAAGCGTGAAAGAAGAATATCCAAATGTCGAAACCGAAGGACGAGGAATGAAATTCACTCGCAAAGTCACCCTGGAATATATATATATGCTCTTCATAGACTTCTGCTTCGCATAAGGCGCGCGATTACTTGCAAAAAATTATAATTTCGCGGCATGTTTTATTACCGAAGGACACTCCGCTTGTCGCCAGAGTCCTTCCACGAAATTTATCAGCTCGATTAGATTGCGCGAGTGGCAGGGAACGATGCCTCGTTTCGCTTGCGACGAGCAACGCTTATATTTGCTGACAAATCGCGTCCCGAAAAGAACAGTTCCTTTCAAGGAATGTCCAATCGTTCGAAATTATTACTGCTACGATTGTTATTACTGCTCCTTAAGACCACAGCATCGAATATTGTTGATCGAAGCGAACAAGGTGTCTGAGAGCAACACTTCGTAGAATCGCAAAAATCAGAAGAATCGGGAAATATTCTGGTTTATTTTTATATCCATCGAACAATTCTGAAGGTAATAAAGTTTTGTTGGATTAAAGAGACTTTGTTTTGAATGAATATTTATTTGAAGCAACCATTCGAATACCTAAGCGCGTTCCTTTTTTACGTGGCACTCATTACAGCACTGTTTATTATAATTTATAAGGTTTTAATTTATAATTTAATTCACGACATGTGATTTATAAGAAAATTCTGTGACATTTCTACATTTTACTGCTCTGTATGCCTGCCATTGTTTCTTTCTTTCTCATTAGTTTGGAAAGGAATACGCTGAGGCGTTCGAAACGTTGCTTTAAATAAATGTTTATTTAAAACAAAGGCTCTTCGACCGAATACAACGTTGGTTTATCTTTTTTTGCTATTTTATTTACAAAGAATATTTGCATCATTAGGACTGGCGGATTTTTGTACATACTTTTTGTCAAGATATTTTATACTTGTATATATATAAAGTTTTATTTAAACAAATATTTATTTATTTATTATTTATTTTCAAATAATAAATAAATAAAAACAAATATTTATTTATTTATTATTTATAATTTATTTATTTATTTTCAACCGAGTACAACTGACCTTCATATTTATATTTCAACTATTAACTTTGAACTTATTTGGAGAATCGTCCATTTATTCAAAATATATCAAAAATAAAGCTGATCGAGATTTATAGAATAAAATACCTGATATAAAATAGACGGATTTTGTGAATTTTTTTTTTTAAATAGAACTAACGTTTCTTAATTCCTGGCGTTTAACCTCGACGCGCCTGCTTTAAAAATAAGCTGTTCTGATATCTCACTCCGACATTGTCTACTCGTCGAATGCTTATCACCATAATTCGTGGATTTAACTTCTGAACGACGAGGCGTCTGCTTTTAAGTGGATATTTACACGACCGCGAAGCGCAGCAATGATCAATGAGGCCTGAAGGAAAATAAAACGGGTTGACTTAACAGGGAACACCAATAAATATGTTCTTATTCTAACTTCGAAGTTGGTAATTGTTATTCCTCGATTAATCGCCCTGTTAAGGCCAAGTGTGTATCGAAAGAGATTCGAAAATACTAAGTTCGTCTTTTTAATAATACATTTTAAACGTTACCTAAAAAGCTTTAAATAACGAGAATAACTTAAATAAAATAATAAGCTGTTTAAATAACGATATTCAGGAATTAAATACGAGAAAAATTTTGATAAATTTTCGTGACAAAGCATCGCATTGATACTTAAGTTTTTGGATCTGAAATAAAGTTCTTTATATTCAATATTGCTAAATCGCACAAATTCGCACGGTTCTTGAATAACAAATAACGTTTTTCAGAAGACCTACTAAAATAATAAGAATTATTAAGCGAATAATACATATTTTCTCGCCACAAGTAGAGTTAAGTCACTTTTAAAACTTAGAAGTAGATTTGTCACAGATTTTGAAGGAACTCGGGTCTATTTAACTTAATTTAAAATGCTTCAAACGGATAGAACAATACTTCATTCATTTTACGGTCAGTGAAAAATTGACGAATAATAAATGGACTTGGATATTTCCAAATAAGTCTTCGAATACTTCTCCGCAAGACCAAGGATCACAACTTACTCTTAAAAATGAAATCGTGGCCACGGCTAAAAACGAAGTCAAGACCACGACTTCATTAGCAATAATTCACTGAAGCAAGAAGAAGAATGCGAATATTTCTCTGTAAAACCAAGAATCACTGCTTCATTCTAAAATAACCAGGGCTAAAGTCAAGAGTACCTGGAGACTTTATTTTCTTCAAGAACTCCACAGTACCAATATCCTTAATTATTACACTAACTGCAAACAATTGTGCGTCTAAAATGATTGCATCGTCCAAATATACTTAATCACGAAATATTCTTTACAACTAACTTAATATTATACACATTACGACCATCAGTGAAAGATCATCGACAAATGGACTCAAGCCACTTTCAGAATCAACTTCTCAAATAAGTTCATAAGTATTTCTCTCCAAGGCCAAGAATCACTGCTCGATCCTAAAATGACGAAGTCAAGAGTACTTGCACCTAGAGACTTTATTTTCCTCGAGAATCCCCTAGAAAAAGCCGCGCTCTCGCAGGATAATAATACGTACCGTTGCACTGTGCAGAGCGTTTCCGTTATCTCCACTAGGTTTGCCCCCTTTGACTCGTGCGACGACTCTCGCGGCAATAACTTTGAGGAGATATGGACGAATTTATGGCCTGGCCTGATACGTTCCAAACACGAATAACAATGCGAATGCCTTTTTCCGCCGTGGAGGAATCAATCCTTGGCGCTTAGCTTGCTGGAGCTCGCGTGGCAACGATTCTCGCGACTCAGACTTTTATTATTACCTTTATTTGCATCATTATTCCTTTGTGGATTGTGTATTTATTTCATTAATCGACTGGTTATTTATTTGTCGTGCTTGAGTGATATAATTAATAATTATTTAAATAATTTCCATAAAACCGACACACTATATATACATATATGTACTGTGTCGGTTTTGTGGAAATTATTTAATTAATAATTAATTATTAACGATTTAAAATTGGAAATATTAGTACGCGCTGTTCGATGACTTGTTGGTCCTTCTTATGGAATTTTTTAAGTATACTGAGATAATGAATAGAAGAGGGAAGACTGGTTAGTTGCAGAGTTTTTTTTTGTGATTTTCTGATTCTTGTAATTTTACATGCCTGTTTCATATTCTTCGTGGCATTCATACTTTTTTTTATGAATGGTGTGAATAAATCATCGTTTATTTACTTAAAGAAAAATTTGATGGAACGATTTAAAAAATGAGTACTGACAAATACAAGTAACAATTCTCTGAATGAGTAGATAAGTTCTATATTCAATGATATAATTCTACAATACCAATTATATTATTCAACAAACTATTCCAAACATTTATTATCCACTTCTCCTAATAACTGATACATTAAAGGGAATATCGAAAATCTTTATAAGGCGTTTCAACAAAACCTTCCTGACAATTGCCAGTTACTATTCTCTGAATAAGTAGACAAGTTCTACATTCAGTAGTATAATTCTACAATACCAGTTATATTATTTAACAAACAATTGCAAACAATCATCAACCACTTCTCATGAGTGACACATAAAAGAGAATATCAAAAATCTTGATAAAACATTTCATCAAAACCTTCCTGACAACTGCAAATTACAATTCTCTAAATAAGTAGACAAGTTCTACATTCAGTAGTATAATTCTACCAATCACATAATTCAACAAACAATTCCAACCAATCACCAACCGATACATTATAAAAAGAATATCAAAAATCCTGCTAAAGCAGTTCAACAAAACCTTCTTGACAACCGCAAGTAACAATTCTCTGAGTAAGTGGACAAGTACATCAATGGTATCGTTCTACAATAACAATCACATGATTCAACAAACAATTCCAAAGTTTCATCATCCACTTCTCACAACTAAAACATTAAAGAGAATATCAAAAATCCTGCCAAAGCAGTTCAACAAAACCTTCCTGACAACCGCAAGTAACAATTCTCTGAATAAGTGGACAAGTACATCAATGGTATCGTTTTACAATACCAATCACATGATTCAACAAACAATTCCAACCAATCACCAACCGATACATTATAAAAAGAATATCAAAAATCCTGCTAAAGCAGTTCAAGAAAACCTTCCTGACAACCGGAAGTAACAATTCTCTGAATAAGTGGACAAGTACATCAATGGTATCGTTCTACAATACCAATCACATGATTCAACAAACAATTCCAAACGATCATCATCCACTTCTCACAACTAAAACATTAAAGAGATATCAAAAATCCTGCTAAAGCAGTTCAAGAAAACCTTCCTGACAACCGGAAGTAACAATTCTCTGAATAAGTGGACAAGTACATCAATGGTATCGTTCTACAATACCAATCACATGATTCAACAAACAATTCCATCCAATCACCAACCGATACATTAAAGAGAATATCAAAAATCCTGCTAAAGCAGTTCAACAAAACCTTCCTGACAACCGCAAGTAACGATTCTCTGAATAAGTGGACAAGTACATCAATGGTATCGTTCTACAATACCAATCACATAATTCAACAAACAATTCCAAAGTTTCATCATCCACTTCTCACAACTAAAACATTAAAGAGAATATCAAAAATCCTGTCAAAGCAGTTCAACAAAACCTTCCTGACAACCGGAAGTAACAATTCTGTAAATAACACGGGCTTCTACACTGAATACTATAGTTCTACAATAGCCACGAGACGACCCAGCACACAGCTCCGAACAACCGCCATCCGCTTCTCCTAACAACTGGCACATTAAAGAGAATATCGAAAAGCCCGATGGGTCTATTCGACAAAACCTTCCCGACAACTGCAAGCAGCAGTTCTACGAACAGGCAGACACCAGTTCTACGCTCGGGCTGGCTTCTATTCCAGCAAGAACGGCCTTGCCAATATCGTCCGCACCGGTGCTCGCAATAATGCCAGCCATTCGGATGATGCACATACGGTGAGTGACAGCTGTCAGGCCGCGACTTAACGATTCGCGCTCGTCGATACCGCGGCATAATAAAGCCGGAAAATGCACGTTTGCTTGCGCTCCTCCAAGAATGCTAGCCCCTTTTCGTCCTGGTCACTCTCGAAGACCAGTGTGAGACCGTGGAGTCGATCATTGAGTTCGTTTCTTCATCGATGAATCTCTTAACTCATTCGAGAGGACGATTTCTTTCGAACACGGTCCCCAGGAGAGACATCTTTTTTCTTTATGTTGTTTATTTTTTATAGAGAAACAGGTTTAGTATGGAAATCACCCAATTCGTAAGTGAATTCACATGAATAAGATCATTGCAGGCCGCGTGCGCGGCTCGCTCCTTGGAAGATTTTTATCGCGAGGAGCGGATTGAAGACCATGTGTGCGATGTGAGGTGAAATGAAAGTACGTCGTTAAAAAATGTATAAACATTTGTTTCGAGGATAGTTCAAGAATAGGGGCTGAGTATGGCACTGTCTATCGCTCGAGAATTTTTCTGTAAGACCGAACTATCGCGCGTCGTCGTTGCTGGTCGGTTTATGTCGGGTAAGAAAGTGTAGAGTGGTGGAAGCAAATTTCTTATTTGTTCACGGATAAGGATGGGTCGAAGAAACGAAAAACTTATTGTCTTAAGCCTGCACAGCCTGCGTATCGCCTTCTATTCGTACAGCCCGAACGAAACTTATTATCTTAAGCCTTCGTTGCACGCGTATTCATAGTGTTTTACGTGCAAGATTGGCTTCGGATAATTTTTAGATTTTTTGGTACACGCTGAAACCAATGCCAAATTTTGTTTTCCTGTACTTTGCAGATTTTATATCCATTGAACAATTCTGAAGGTAATAAAGGGAGGTTCTGTTGGATTAAAGAGACTTTGTTTTGGATAAATATTTATTTAGAGCAACCATTCGAATACCTAAGCGTGTTCCTTTTCTACGTGGCACTCATTATAGCGCTGTTTATTATAATTCATAACGTTTTAATTCATAATTTCAAACGATACAAATCGCCGAGAAAAAAGCTGAACTCGGTCCGATTTGAAACGTCGAGACTTACAGACGCATCTCTGCTCTGATAAGTGAGAAAATCAGGTATCTACGAATTGGTATAAAACCAATATCATCATAATACTTTACTTGGTTCCAAAGCTATTCTATATAATACGAGGGTTCGTAAATGAACGCTTTCGCGACAAAGTGGAGCTGAATAGCAAGTAGAGGTTACGTCCAGGATGGTTCAGAGTGCAAAGGGTTAAAAATACTCTAAAACTTTGAGACACGGTATTTTCTGAGACTTCCTTCGATCTTCTTACAATACATGGACCAATATATCAATCCATTAACACTTTTCTCCTGTTCGCTTTTTCCTCAAGAACATATTGAATAGTATACTTAAGAACAGAGGTTCCAGGATGGTTCAGACTGCAAAAGGTTAAAAATTTTGTAAAACTTTGAGATACGATATTTTCTGAGACTTCCTTCGATTTTCTTACAATACATGGACCAATATATCAATCCATTAACACTTTTCTTCTGTTCGCTTTTTCTTCAAGACCATATTTATATAGTACAACTAAAAACAGAGGTTTCAGGATGATTCGAAGTGCAAAGTTTTAAAAATACTGTAAAACTTTGAGACGCGGTATTTTCCGAGATTTCACATAATATTCTTACGATACATGGACCAATATATCAATCCATTAACACTTTTCACCTATTCGCTTTTTTTTCAAGAACATATTTATATAGTACTCCTAAGAACAGATGTTTCAGGATGATTCAGGGTGCAAAGGGTTAAAAATACTGTAAAACTTTGAGACGCGGTATTTTCTGAGGTTTCTCATAATTCTCTTACAAGACAAGGACCAATACATTGATCCATCGACACTTTTCTCGCGTCCGCTTGTTCTTCAAGAACATATTTATATAATACACCTAAAAAGAGATTTCAGGATGGTTCAGAGTGCAAAGTCTTAAAAATACTGTAAAACTTTGAGACGTGGTATTTTCTGAGGTTTCTCATAATTCTCTTACAATATATGGACTAATATATCAATCCATTAATACTTTTCTCCTGTTCGCTTGTTCTTCAAGAACATATTTATATAGTACACCTAAAAACAGAGGTTTCAGGATGATTCGAAGTGCAAAGGAGTAAAAATACTGTAAAACTTTGAGACATGGTATTTTCTGAGGTTTCTCATAATTCTCTTACAATATATGGACTAATATATCAATCCATTAATACTTTTCTCCTGTTCGCTTGTTCTTCAAGAACATATTTATATAGTACACCCAAGAACCTCCTCAAAGTGGCCGATGGATTAAACGTTTCAAGGCGTCGCTGTCCAGCAGTGCGAGAGCTCGACTTCGAAAAACTCGTCGTGGACTGTCAGTGGAATTAACCAAGGGAGGGTAATTACATTAAAAACCGCAGTTCTCTCGATGAGGAACTTCTTAATAGGTGTGCCCCTTAGCGGTGCGCCAGCTCGAACAGCTGCGCTGGTAGAAACTAAGCAAGCCTGCGCTCCAGTCGTAGAACTTTGCTCGGAAAGTGACAGCTGTCACGCGTGTGTAAATCCTGGACAAGGAGGTCAGCATCGAGGTTGACACAATCGTAATGGATATCGCGCAAAATGGCGGTTGGGACGTTTCTTCGAACGTATAATCTGGAAAGCGTACCGACAAAGACAGCCCGGCAATTTTAAGTCGAACCGATTTCCATCAGCTCCAATCTTTCGGTGCGATTGTAACATCGTAAAGCGATTAACGCTTTGCAGTCGAAACCATCGTGAAACCTCTGTTCTTAGGTGTATTATATAAATATTGATATATTGGTCCATGTATTGTAGGAATATTATGAGAAATCTCAGAAAATACCGCGTCTCAAAGTTTTACAGTATTTTTAAGACTTTGCACTTTGAACCATCCTGAAATCTCTTTTTAGGTGTATTATATAAATATGTTCTTGAAGAACAAGCGGACGCGAGAAAAGTGTCGATGGATCAATGTATTGGTCCTTGTGTTGTAAGAGAATTATGAGAATCCTCAGAAAATACCGCGTCTCAAAGTTCTACAGTATTTTTAATCCTTTGCAATCCGAATCATCCTGAAACCTCTGTTCTTAGGTGTAGTATACAAATATGTTCTTGAAGAAAAAGCGAACAGGAGAAAAGTGTTAATGGATTGATATATTGGTCCATGTATCGTAAGAATATCATGAAAAATCTCAGAAAATACCGCGTCTCAAAGTTTTACAGCATTTTTAAACCATTGCACTTCGAATCGTCCTGAAACCTCTGTTCTTAGGTGTATTATATAAATATTGATATATTGGTCCATGTATTGTAAGAATATTATGAGAAATCTCAGAAAATACCATGTCTCAAAGTTTTACAGTATTTTTACTCCTTTGCACTCCAAACCATCCTGAAATCTCTGTTCTTATGTGTACTATATAAATATGTTCTTGAAGAAAAAACGAACAGGAAAAAAGTGTTGATGGATTGATATATTGGTCCATGTATTGTAAAAAAATCGAAGGAAATCTCAGAAAATACCGTGTCTCAAAGTTTTACAGTATTTTTAACCTTTTGCAGTCTGAACCATCCTGGAACCTCTGTTCTTAAGTGTACTATTCAATATGTTCTTGAAGAAAAAGCGAACAGGAGAAAAGTGTTAATGGATTGATATATTGGTCCATGTATTGTAAAAAAATCGAAGGAAATCTCAGAAAATACCGTGTCTCAAAGTTTTAGAGTATTTTTAACCCTTTGCACTCTGAACCATCCTGGACGTAACATCTACTTGCTATTCAGCGCCACTTTGTCGCGAAAGCGTGCATTTACCAAACCTCGTATTATATACTATAGTTTTGGAACCAAGTAAAGTATTATGATGATATTGGTTTTATACGAATTCGTAGATACCTGATTTTCTCACTTATCAGAGCAGAGATCCGTCTGTAAGTCTCGACGTTTAAAATTGGACCGAATTCAGCTTCCAAAATCTTTTCTTTTATATTGATTATATTTTACATTTATTATTTACTCGTTTAATTTATATTTCTGAATTTCACTATACGATGCGAGGCATGCTTGCATACCAAGCTTTCCTCTACGAAGCATCCTAATCGCTCTCTTCGACTAGCGTGGATAAGCGCTTGGATCGTCGTGGGAGCACTTCTCATCTTCTCTTATGGTGTAAAATCCGCTGATATTCTTCTCTGTATATCTCAGTATTTGCACCATATTTTGATTTCATTTCTCGCGCCATGTCAAGCCTTTAAATCTTTCTTTTCTTTAAACCCTTGACCAAGGGTATAATTTTAATATCATCCGTGAATCGATCTTAGAGGTTTGATCAAATCTCCTTATTCATCATTTCCCCGCCTTATATATATATATATATATATATTATATATATTACACACATCACATCGAGCAAGAAGATCATTCAACATATACATCATACGTACCACATCCAGCAAGAAGACATTTTCTAGCCACCACACTCTCCACCAAACTGCATCCACACTTTACTCCCCCATAACCGCCCATTTCCATTTCAGCTATTTTAAACCTCATGTTTAATAATACCCAGCGCATTATTGACGCATAAGAATTTCAATACGGCCCGTTACGATAAAGATTTAAATCAGACGCGGCCCAAGGAAGAAGTACCTCGTTTAACCGCGACTTCGGTGAATTAAACGACGAAAGAAGTGGAAAAGCTCGCATAATAATGATCACGATGCCTTTTTATTTATTTATCATTTTTATATCATTTTATTCATCATTTGCAGATAATCCGCGTCGATGTGTGCGAGGCGTGGAGGGTCGTGGTAAAAAAAAACGAGGCCTCAGGCAGACGAGGGTATCGTACAACCGTGGAAAAGGAGCGTCGGCTTGATTCTCCACGAAAAAGGGTCGAACCGCGACGTTTCTGGAAAGCGTCGCCCCGGGGCGAATTGCACGTGTCGAATGCTAATACGCGCTGACACCTGCGTTTAGCAGGGCCTCGAAGATAGAGGAAGAAGGAGAGGGGAGAGGGAGAGATAATCGTTGGTGCAGAAAATGCAAGGAGTGTCGTAAACGACGTGCGCTTTGTAGTGCAAAAAAAAAGGAGCTTCGAACGATATAATTCTGCACTGTCTGCAAAGTGCTTTAATATCATTCATGAAACTATGTGGCATGATGGGACTATTTGAATCCCAACTTATAGTAAAAAATTAAAATTATTCTCATTTTTTCATATTTTGATATTACACGATGCCTTTATTAATGAGAATATACCATTTTATGGTTTTATATTACTTTATTAATACTTCATTAATAAGAATATACCAATTTTGGTTAATTTAAAACGAGTTACAATTTCTGTGCAACGTGGGTTTGTTTTTTTATCTGAAATTCTGTGTTTTTCATATTTTGATATTACACGATGCCTTTATTAATGAGAATATACCAATTTTGGTTAATTTAAAACGAGTTAAAATTTCTGTGCAACGTGGGTTTGTTTTTTTATCTGAAATTCTGTGTTTTTCATATTTTGATATTACACGATGCCTTTATTAATGAGAATATACCATTTTATGGTTTTATATTACTTTATTAATACTTCGTTAATAAGAATATACCAATTTTGGTTAATCTAAAACGAGTTAAAATTTCTGTGCTACATGGGTTTGTTTTATTATCTGAAACTCTGTGTTGGAGAGAGTTGACTCTTTGACACGTTGCGTGGAACGTGTTAAGCTATCATGGCTGCAGAAGAGAAGCGTAAAATATACTTTTGGTTGTCTTTTTTTTTCTTTCGAATGCCACGCGGAGTGGACGTTTGTGGAAACTTATCTTTGCTGCTCGCTTTTACTCGTACTTTGGTTTTCTTTCTCCTTCTTCCTAATGCCGCGCAAGGTATGCGTTCATGGAAGCTTATCTTGCCGTTCGCTCTTGCTCATACGACCGAAGTACTTAACTATCGTGATGTACGTCGGCGCGTTAAATATCCTGTACAATAATAGATAAAGTATGAGCGTGAGGCGTACGCGAGATAAATTAAGGCCAGCTTGAAGCGAGGTAAAGTGAAAAGGTGGTTAAGGAAGAGCATCAAAGCGGGGAAAGAAAGGTGGATACGCAAGGTACGAAAGATGTTTGGATAAAAGAAGTGAGGAAAGAGAGAAAGAGGGTAAGAGGTATAACGCGAGGTGAATGTAAGATAGAAAGAGAGGGAAGGTAATATGTAGAACAGGAGTAAAGAAGGAAGAGACAGTAAGACGAAGAAAGCAATACGCGTATCAATACGAGCAAAAAGGAAGGAAACAGTAAGAGACAGAAAAGGCGATACGCAGAACGCTAAGCAAACGAAATAAATAACGAAATAAATAAAAAAAGAAAGATAGAGATAGAATCCATAAAAAAAAGCAAGAAACAGAGATAGAACACAAGAAACAAAGAAGGAAATAAAGAGTAAGCAGAAGATAGAGTCAGAAAAAAAAATCGTGAAGGAAAGAGACAGAGAGGGAGAGAGAGAAAGAAGAAGACTACGAGCAGAGCTCTAAACAAACGAAATAACATAAAAAAATAGAGATAGATATAGAAACCATAAAAAAGAAAGCAAGAAAGAAAGCACTAGAAAAAAGGAGGAAATAAAGAGAAAGATAGCTATAGAAACCATTAAAATAAAACCAAAAATAGAGATAAAGCACCAGAAACAAGGAAGGAAATAAAGACTAAGCAGGAGATCCAGTCAGAAAAAAAAAATCCAGAAGGAAAGAGACAGAGAGAGAATAAGTGAGACGAGTAACCGCACACAGAACGAGAAAGAGAGAGATAGAGAGAAAAAGAAGAACACTAACAGCAGAGCTCTAAGCAAACGAAATGATATAAAAAAAAGAAAGATAGCTATAGAAACCATGAAAAAGGAAACAAAAACAGAGATAGAGCACCAGAAACAAGGAAGGAAATAAAGACTAAGCAGGAGATCCAGTCAGAAAAAAAGAAAATCCAGAAGGAAAGAGACAGAGAGAGAATAAGTGAGACGAGTAACCGCACACGGAACGAGAAAGAGAGATAGACAGAAAGAAGAACACTAACAGCAGAGCTGTAAGCAAACGAAATGATATAAAAAAAAGAAAGATATCTATAGAAACCACGAAAAGGGAAACAAAAACAGAGACAGAGCACCAGAAACAAGGAAGGAAATAAAGACTAAGCAGGAGATCGAGTCAGAGAAAAAGAAAATCCAGAAGGAAAAAGACAGAGAGACAATAAGTGAGACGAGTAACCGCACACAGAACGAGAAAGAGAGAGATAGAGAGAAAAAGAAGAACACTAACAGCAGAGCTCTAAGCAAACGAAATGAAATAAAAAAAAAAGAAAGATAGCTATAGAAACCACGAAAAAGGAAACAAAAACAGAGATAGAGCACCAGAAACAAGGAAGGAAATAAAGAGTAAGCAGGAGATCCAGTCAGAAAAAAAATCGAGAAGGAAAGAGACAGTGAGTGAGAGTGAGCGAGACGTGTAGATAGACAGAGGACGAGCGAGAGAGAGAGAGAGAGACAGAGGGATGGAGGAAAGACGGTTATTCATGAAGAGGCGCGCGAACGATGAACGGGAGACGAGTGCATGCGGGCGCTGATTAACTGCGGCCAGGCCGAGGGCTGTTAGGGCCGACACAGAGGCGGCGCTAAAAAGGAGATAGCGAGTCACCGGCGTGGTAATTTTATCGTCGGACTAACGCGACACGATGTACACGTACAGTCCTCCCGTCTTCCGCTGCCTGGCTTGCTTGTATAAAGGAGAAAAAGGGAGGAAAGGAAAAATACACGCGCCCAGGACGTCCACCTGGTGACTTCGAGGGGCCCGCTGATAGCGAGGAACCCTCCTCTGCGCTTCTTCTTCATTCACCGCATTTGCACGGCGCATTTGCGTATTACGTGCGCCTAATGTATCACGACTATTTGAGCCTTATCGACTTCCAGCTGTAGTTTGTTAAGAGCGTTTAAATGCAAAATATTTCTTATTTAAATGTTATCGAGTCGCGTGTATTGCTTTGCTGAGATTTATTCAAATTCGACTTATATGAGGATTTGTTAAATGTTCGAAGGTTATCGACTCGTAGTTATAGTTTTTTCAGAGAGTTTAAATGCAAAATATTTGTTACTTAAATGTTATCGAGTCGCGTGTATTGCTTTGCTGAGATTTGAGATTCGTGCTGTTCAAATTCGATTTATATGAGGATTTGTTAAATGTTCGAAGGTTATCGACTCGTAGTTATAACTTTTTCAGAGAGTTTAAATGCAAAATATTTGTTATTTAAATGTTATCGAGTCGCGTGTGTTGCTTTGCTGAGATTTGAGATTCGTGCTGTTCAAATTCGATTTATATGAGGATTTGTTAAACGTTCGAAAGTTATCGACTTGTAGTTTTGGTTTGTTAAGATTTAAATGCAAAATATTTGTTATTTAAATGTTATCGAGTCGCGTGTATTGCTTTCCTGAAATTTGAGATTCGCGCTGTTCAAATTCGATTAATATGAGAATTTGTTAAACGTTCGAAGGTTATCGACTTGTAATTACAATTTGTTAAGAGAATTTCAATGTAAAATATTTGCATCGTGGTTTATTAGGACGATTGAAATGTTAACGAGTTGCCTGTGTTGGTTTGCTGAGGTTTGAGATTCGATTTACAAGATGATTTGCTGAACGTTTGAACCTTATTGATTTGTAGCATAGTTTGTTGAGGCAGTTTGATCGTAGCAGATTTGCATCATTGTTAATAAAGGCGATCTGGATGGTATCGAGTTGTGCGTTAGTCTGTTAAGGCTTTCTATTCATACTTGGGTTTGTATTTATATCTGCAGTCGATTTATATCGTGTTATCTTGCAACTGTTTAAACATTATCGAGTTATACCTCAGTTTAATTAGACTTCTTTGCTAATTGAGATTAAACTTCTATTAATCTGTTAAGATCAGCAGACACTAGTATATACAGAGTATTCCAAGGATATTTTTTTTCTCAGGATTCATCAACTGGGAGTACTTGGCGCAAAGATGAGAAGATGATTCTTCAGATTCTTCGAGCAAAGAAAGCGTCGTTCTTAACGAAAAGTCGTCTCTGGAATTTCAAGAAGGACTAGAAGAATAGGAGAGAGGCGCAAAAAATCACTGTGCCAACCAAAGCAATAATTACGACGTTGTCGTCTTATGTATTACAGCATTCTAGAGCGAGCATTACGCGGAAACCTCTAACGTTCATTTGTGTCTTCGCAATTCGAGCAACGAAGATGAGACTTCGTAAGTAAAACGTGGGCGTGTCCTTTGAAATTTCAAGAAAGGCAAGAAGAAAAGGTGAAAGGCGCGAGACATCACTAAAGTTGACCAACGCAATAATTACGAGGTTGTCGTCTTATGCGTTACATTCTAGATCCACCATTGTACAGAAACCTTTTACTTCACCCTGCAATTCAAGCAACAAAGATGAGATTTCTTGAGTGAAACCTGGGCGTTTCCTTCGAAATAATTCGACATGGATAAGAAGAGAAGTAAATTGGGAAGGAAACGCAGTAATTGCAATATAGAATTGTTGTCTCATGTATTGCAACATTCCATATCCACCATTATACAATAACCCCTTACTCCTCTCCACAATTCAAGCAAAGAAGGCGAGATTTTCTAAGTAAAACCTAGGTGTTCTCTTCGAAATAATTCGACGAGGACAAGAAGAGAAATAAAAGGGCGCAGAGAATCGCGGTGTCACCTAAACGCACTAATTACAATATAAAATTATTGTCTTCCGTATCGCAACATTCTATATCCACCATTATACAATAACCCTTTCTCCTCTCCACAATTCAAGCAAAGAAGACGCGATTTCCTAAGTAAAAGCCTGAACGTTCTCTTCAAAATAATTCGACAAGGACAAAAGGGCAGTGTGGAAGGGTGCAGAAAATCGCTGCACCCTCCAAACGCACTAATTACAATATAAAATTATTCTCTCATGCATTGCAACATTCTGGAGCCACCATTGCACAAAGACCCTTAACATTAATTTCTCTCTCTCCACAATTCAAGCAAAGAAGACGAGATTTCCTAAGCAAAGCCTGAACGTTCTCTTCAAAATAATTCAACAAGGACAAGAAGAGAAGTAGTAGAAGGGCGTAGAAAATCGCGGTGTCACTCAAACGCACTGATTACAATATAAAATTATTGTCTTCCGTATCGCAACATTTTATATCCACCATTATACAATAACCCCTTACTCTCACCAACAATTCAAGCAAAGAAGACGCGATTTCCTAAGCAAAGCCTGGGCGTTCTCTTCGAAATAATTCGACAAGGACAAGAAGAGAAGTAGAAGGGCGCAGAAAATCGCTGCATCACTCAATTGCACTAATTACAATATAAAATTATTGTCTTCCGTATTGCAACATTCTATATCCACCATTACACAAAAACTCTTTAAGCACTCTCACCAACAATTCAAGCAAAGAAGACGAGATTTCCTAAGCAAAGCCTGAACGTTCTCTTCAAAATAATTCAACAAGGACAAGAAGAGAAGTAGTAGAAGGGCGTAGAAAATCGCGGTGTCACTCAAACGCACTGATTACAATATAAAATTATTGTCTTCCGTATTGCAACATTCTATATCCACCATTATACAATAACCCCTTCTCCTCTCCACAATTCAAGCAAAGAAGGCGAGATTTCCTAAGTAAAACCTAGGTGTTCTCTTCAAAATAATTCGACAAGAACAAAAGGGCAGTGTGGAAGGGTGCAGAAAATTGCTGCACCCTCCAAACGCACTAATTACAATATAAAATTATTGTCTTCCGTATTGCAACATTCTATATCCACCATTATACAAAAACTCTTTAAGTACTAGTTTAAGGGCAGTGTGGAAGGGTGCAGAATATCGCTGCACCACTCAATTGCACTAATTACAATATAAAATGATTGTCTTCCGTATCGCAACATTCTATATCCACCATTATACAATAACCCCTTACTCTCATCAACAATTCAAGCAAAGAAGACGCGATTTCCTAAGCAAAGCCTGGGCGTTCTCTTCGAAATAATTCGACAAGGACAAGAAGAGAAGTAGAAGGGCGCAGAAAATCGCTGCACCACTCAAATGCACTAATTATAATATCAAATTATTGTCTTCCGTATCGCAACATTCTATTTCCACCATTATACAATAACCCCTTACTCTCATCAACAATTCAAGCAAAGAACACGCGATTTCCTAAGCAAAGCCTGGGCGTTCTCTTCGAAGTAATTCGAGGAGGACAAGAGGGGAGCGTGGAAGGGTGCAGAAAATCGCGGCGCCCTCCAAACGCACTAATTATTGGGTTGTTCGGAAAGTAATTTCGTTTTTTCCCGTCAGAGGGCTTAATTACGTTTTTTCGAAACCAACTTCACACTTAAGCCGCATAACCATTATATGTCTTGAGAGCTGATATTGCAAGGCTTGTGTGTGAAAAAGTTCTATTAATTCTACACAGTAG
>JBCFXI010002494.1:0-21874 GCA_038496175.1 Ampulex compressa | reverse complement strand
CAGCTCTCAAGACATATAATGGTTATGCGGCTTAAGTGTGAAGTTGGTTTCGAAAAAACGTAATTAAGTCCTCTGACGGGAAAAAACGAAATTACTTTCCGAACAACCCAATATAACACAGTTACATTTTCACGATAATATTACTCACCTTGACTTAAATTCCGCATCGATACTGTTATTGCTGATGCAACCGCTTATCACTATCAGCAACACCAATACCTGGCATCAGCAACGCAGAGCTGTGACACAATTACATGTTCACCACGAAAATATTTTCTTCGATCCAAGGAATGCGTCAGAGTCGCTGCTGAAATTTGCAGACACCGATAACATTAACTTTCGGGGCGGGCGTGTAGTGAGAATAATGATGTAATCAAACGGTAACATGGCAGGGTGTACTTTTCTTGGCCCGTCGGCGAATAAGGTTCGCCATTAGGAGCGGGCAAATATTAGCCAGCCGCTTTAAGTGCTCCTCATCATCGTGTTCCGCAACGTGGGCCGCTCAGGTACGCGAGAGTCAATAAAAAAATTGTCGAATCCAGTAGGAGGGCCAAAGGCGCTCCGAATAGCGCGGGATAAACGTTCCTTTCTCCGAAAGGCCGTTTCGTTGGCCGAGTTTGCGAACTGTCGAGAACGGCACCCAAGGCGGCTCGATTCGACGAAATTTTTCGGATGATGTCACTCGTCGTTTCTTCCTCGCCGAGTGTTGACCGAGGACAGAAATTCCAGGGGTTCTCTTGGAACACTGGATCGTTAGATATGTTCGCGGAACGGAAATCGAAAAAGCCAATTTATAATTGTGAAAGCGACTTTAAAAGTTGAAGACTTTGAATAAAAAAAAGTTGAAGACTTTAGACTAAAGTTTTAATCTAAAGACTTTAAACTGAAAAGACTGTGAAAGTTAAAAGGAAAGAATATTGTAAGTGAAAGTTAAAAGGAAGAAATATTGATGACAAAGTCGTATTCGAATGTGTTTTTGTTGCATTGATAGCGAATGCGGCACTCGCTGTGCACGCAGCTTCTTGAATCCCCAAAGCTTTATTTAAAGTATTGCAAAAAAAATATTGACATTTTGCCTTGTAAAAGCGGAATTGTTCAAGTATTAAAATGACGTCGAAATTTTATTCTTACTGTTGACTAATAGACGGCGCTCCGCGAACTTATTGAACGACCTAGTAATGACGTAATTGCTTTGCAGCCGCGACATCTCGTCTACCTCAAGGAATGCATTTATAAACGAAAGCAGGAATGAGAATGAACGTAAAGGATGCTGCTTGTGAATTTCTAGCGCGGACTTCTAGGATTTGTGCAGGGAATCGAGTGACCAAAGATACGTTCACGAACGTATGTCCGTAAACATCCCATTTTCGTGCTACAAATAAAATTAATTTTATAAAAGCGTAATAAAATTCTTTTGAAAGTGTATAACAATCAATTTATATAAAAAATAATACAATAATTTTATAAAAACAATGTGTAGCGTTGATAATGGTTTATTCCATGCCAGATGAGATTTGTTAACCACAGATAAATATCACCATTCAAGTTGTGCAGATTTCTAAAAAAATAATGAGGAACGATTTGAAGATTGAAATAAATATATATGTTAGTTTTCTCAAATATAAGTTCGTCTTTTTTTTAAATCATCTATCCAATCCGCCTAATTAAACTCGATGGTGCATCGCAAACGAAGAGGTAGACACTCAGATGCGCAATCTATTTCTATCCCCTTCAAAACGGAGGGTAAATCCAAGAAAATACTCTGCACGTAAATAATATTCAAGTTTAGGATCCTCACAATTCATGGTCGCAACATTCATCGACTTCTCGGGCTTTGAAATTAATGATCTCGCGCCATCAAGCGCAGCGTAAGTTAAGAAAATTTATTAGATGAAAATGTATATACGAGACGCGATTAATAATCTTGGTGGCATCATCGGTCTTTCAGATCGTGATACTATTTATGTCCACGCTTATCTGGCGTTAATTGACACGAGCGCTTGGAAATCGCAATGAACTACTTAAACGCAGATGTGTCCCCAGTTAAGTCTGTCAGCGCTCCATAAGCACTTCTCGGGTGTAAAACTTCGAGGGTAAACCGGAAATATTCACCAAGACGTTTGCTGGACCGTATGCATGTGCGATCTGCACTCTCGAGCAGCCAAGATCTAAAGAAAACAATGCAAATACGCTGGAACGAAACTCTTCAGACGAAACTTTTTGAATACTAATATCAGGGGTACCGAAAAAGAATGTCGTTTCTTTCGTTGATCGGTTTTCGAGATTAATTGCGTTTTGACTACCGCTTTTTGAAGATATATCTTGTGTTATTTCGCTGATATTATTTATCATATTGTGATTTGTAAAATTAGGATTTTATTGAAACGAACAAAAGGTCTTTTTTTTATTGTAAAATCAGGTTTGAGAATTGATATATCGACCTGATGCTTCGATAACTATTGTTTATTATGCCTTTGATTCGAATTCGTTGAATAAAAAACGAGGGAAAGAAAATATTTAACAAAACAGGAAGTAGGTAAATATACGGAGATTGCATGTTTTGCTTTTAATTTGTTTCTCTTGAAAAAACATGTTTCCATTGTTACACGTAATTATTAATTATCGTATATAAAACAAATAAACAAATAAACAAATGTATATACTTTGTTCCATACTCTATTTTTTACAATGCCTCAGTCTTTTGGTGGAAATATATTTTACAGAACTAAATTAGTCATAAAATGTTTTTAGCACATTTAATAATATAGTGCACCATAAGTTCCATACTGTATCTTTTACAATGCCTTAGTCTTTTACTGCAAATATATTTTACACGATTAAATTCGTCATAAAATGTTTTTAGCACATTTAATAAATATATTACATTGAATAATGCAGTGTACCATAAATGGCACGGAACGCGTTAAAATACTTCTGTCAAAAAACGATTAACTCTCAGTTACCTAAATAAACATTTATATTTACGTCATAAACTTTAACATCAATACAGCGATGAAACGCAAATGCCTTGATAACTTCCAGATATAATTCCTCAGTTCCAAAAACGCTTGGGCACAATGGGAGTTTAATCGTTCCTAGAGCTGGCTATCTCCACCTACACGCGAAGTTTCATCTCGATCGATGAGATTGGTTTCCTCGGTGTTCCTCTGCAAGTGCAGGGATGCAGCTTCACGCTGCAAACGTCAAGCATTTAATATCAGCAGGATGGCGTCCCTTTGCCCTTCCTGCTCTATGCCCGAGGCTCTCCAATAAGGCTCGTTTCGCCATATACGAAACTCGACAAACTGGTCGATTGAGTCTTTGTGCTGGTGTACGTGCAACAGCTCGAGCTCTGAGAATTAAAAAAAAAAAGAGAGAAAAAGGGCGCGATTCGCCGATGCAGCTTTCGATAAGGTTTTATCAGAGATTGTACGCGCGAGGAAAATGATATTGATGTGGAGCAACATCGAAACACGCCCCTTTGCATTAGAATACAACTTTGATCCTTCGTGATTCATTTTATACCAGTTGTGGTTTTTCAAATGAAACTCATCCTCTTGCGAATCGAGTACTTTACATATGTATTGTATTTAAAAAACGTCAGATAGTGTTAATCACATGGTAAGGAATCAAAAATTTTATTGTAATTCATATAATTAGATGATTACGTATGGAGGTGAAGGTTTGTATGAAGACGGTGTGCAGATGATTCAGGAATTCAATAATAATAATAATAATTCAAGGAGAACCGTTTATAAAGTAGGTTATATGTACATGCTAGTATCGAGTACATATAACCTAGTTTATAACGGTTCTCCTGCAGCAGCAGCTGGTAACTTAACATACATATTGGTATAATAATTATAACAATTTGTAAATGTAACAGTTCCAACAGAGTTGTTAATTATATGTACTAAACTTTGCCGATTTGAAGGATCAGCTAATGTACTTCTTGCGCTAAATTTGATTTTGGAAAAGACTTCTTCGATAGAGTTCAGCATTGGAGATTATGAGGTAGAAAAAGTAGAGCGTGCCTTGTTTGACCAACAAGATGGATACTTGCGTTGTCCAAAATCAACCAAACTTCGTCCGGATTATCGTCTTCGAATTTCTGAAGTAATCTTCGAGGAAAGTCGCAGAGTTTTTGATTTCTTACTGTGTAACTAACGTTATTTGATGTTTGAAAATATAACATGTATGTAAAAATACTTGATTTGCAAAAGGGTGAATTTCGTTTACAAAAGGGTGAATATCAATGGCCAAAGGATGAATTCGATTTGCTGAAGAGCGAATTTAATTTGCAAAAATCTGTAATAAATGTGGTAGTTTATATTCGAATTATATTATATTTCTAGATACACGGTCGACGATTTAAGGCATTTCATAACTCTTTATACTCCGCGATTCTTTTATATTTCAACACACTGACTATTTTTGAATCTTCCTTCCTGTTTAATCTCATATGCTCGCGGAGGGGGAAGGGGGAGAAGGGAAAAAATGAGATGTAAACACTGGATTATTTGACGATTAACGGGTATCCTTTTGACTTACAATTATCTATATGTCTTAAGAAGATCTTAAAGCAGATTAACGCGATCTTACCTACTTTAACACTAGAAATAACGACGATAAATATATATACCTAGTTCGACCACACTCGTCATATTGACGGATTTTTGATCGTGGCTTTCATTTCACAACTTTTGGTTTAATTTATGTGAATAAAAGAATATAATTGAATAAAAACAACATTTAACACAATGTTTTATTAATTATCAATTTAAAAAAAAAACAAGGAAAAACCGTTTATATTTGCATTTATAGTGTAGCACATTTGAGATGTATGAAATAACTGTGAGACATATATTTTATAAATACATGTTATCTTAGATGAATATATGCCACAAACATATTTGTTGCATTTGTTGCGAGTTTAAATCGCTATGTTTTCGTTGCACAGTCGAATTTGACAAAAGATTTGTGTGTACAATGACTTTTTTTGGAGTTTTCTGGAGTACAGTCCATTATTTTCCTTTCTTGTTGCTGAGAAGTCGCTTATTTTCTGCAGAAACTATATTCGCACGAGAGTTCTCCGGATAATTGAAACCAAAAATTGTTTTCTAGTTATATTTCCATCACAATCCACGTACCAATTGCTGTCAAGTCCAAAATATTATAAAATACCTGCAAAAGCCATTTACGTGAGCCTGCATTTTCGCTATACTTGTGTATATATTTTTAAAGCAATAAATTCGAAGACCATCAAAATGACGGTCTGGATAATTCTAGTGTTAAAGTCAGCGTGGATTGTACAAAGTTAGGGGCATTCCCGACAGCTAGAAATAGAAAACTAGCCCGCAGTTTATTTATTTTGCGTACACCGCTATTACAAAGCGTTGCTGGTAGAAATTACGATGTCGAGTTTACTCCACGTAAGATAGCAAAAAATTAAGTTGTTAACCAAACATTTACTGACTCGTCGTCCAAAAATCTTCCATATGTTATTCAGATACTAATCCCAAATAATATTCGTTCATAATGTTGTTAATTACGATTATAGGAGAAAAGTTGATAAACTCTAGCTTCTTTGCTTTTATAATAGGGACACAAGAACTACGCTTTGCTCTTTGTCTAATTAATTTACTTAAGGATTATTTGCGTCTGTCCCCGAGGAATACTGCATTTAATGGATTAAAATCCCTCTATTGGATGATACGCTCTCCAATTTATATAATATATATTGACAAAAAATAAACAAGCCTCTCGAATTTATTTACACTCTGAATACATTAAGGTACATACAATACGCGATTATTCGCCATTATAGGATCGTTATTATTTTTAATAATTTTATTGATTATAAAATGATTATATTAATAGTATTTAATAGTTTACAATTTTTAATAATAGAAAGTCACAAAAGCAACACGAACTGGTAAAGGAATTAATTGTTCTTCTACTTAGAATTTGAGAAAAGATTGTGTAAACATACACCAATGAATCTCATAAGAGCACAAGAAAGGATAGTAAAGTTATGAACTTGGTAGAAGAATACAAACGTCTTTTGATCCTCTTGCAATTTGTCAAGTTAATTTCTTTGCGTTCTTTTGTGGTTTTTTTTCTTTCTAGATCCCCCTTTTTGTCCCGCATGACGTGACACACCCCGTGTCGCATTCTGGGCAGAGACGGATGCTTATTGTGGTCGCAGCACGCGATCAGTTTTACGTTACTTTATTAAACACCAATTTTTTACTGTCACGAATCAGAGTTATACACGTGATTCGATCACACTATCTTCGCAGTCAGAACGACTCATGCTATGTCATCAACGTTACAATGGACAGGCCGATGAACGATAAGCCAAATATATTACATAGCAGGTCGTTTAATATGTTTGCGGAGCATCAGTCTATTTGTCAACAATGGAACTAAAACTCCGATGTCATTTTAATATTTCATGTTTCATAAGAAACTCAACATAAAATTTCAATATTTTTTTGGAATATGTTATATATAGCAAAGTATTGGGTTTTAAAAAGCGATGTGCACAGTGGGTGCCGCAGTTGCTAACAATTCAACAAAAACACATTCGACTACGACTTTTTAACAACATTTGGAGCGTTTTTCAACTGTTAAAGTTTTTTTTTAGTTGAAAGTCTTTAACTTTTAGTTTAACTTCTTAGTTCAAAGTCTTCGACTTTTAAAGCCATTTTTGCAGGTTATAAATTCGACATTTGAGTTCCATTCCGCGAATTTATTTATTTATTTATGTTCATTAAGAAACCTAGTAGAATAACTTTCTGGAATATAATATTATTTCATTGCAAACCTCGCTGTTTTGTTGATCCTAAAACTGTGATGCAAAGAAAACATCGATTGAACTGCATACACCCTTATCGGACGCAAACTTTTTATACATGATTCTCACTAGATTGCAAGTTCCGTTATGAATTCGTTGGTAAACAATTTTTTAAAATAATCTATAGACTGATGAATATTATTGATGATATTTGTAAAAGGAATTCTGTTAGGAAGACCATAACCATCATCTCGATTTCAACCCAATCATCTGAGTTATCAACATTTTCTATCATTACATAATTTCCTTCTTCATTTGATTATCTTATAGATAAACTTTTCTTTTTTTTGGGGATCTAATAAGATGCGACTACTAGTCTCATCGCTAGAATCAAAATCACTTTGAGACTTCTTTTCAAAACATTCACTGCCACTATCACTGCCAAAATTCATAAAATCTTCTTTATCCATTTTTTGGGCTCAACATATTAAAACTTTATTACAAAACGCACTGATATATCACTGAAAATACTAATTGCTCCGTTGCCGTTGCTTAATCGACAAGACAATCGTGCCCACATTTCACGAGTTTCGACAGGATCCCTCTTGTCACCTCCCACGTGACATACGACCACAGCGACGACAAGTACTCTTGTCACGTAAGCCGTGACTTATGACCGTTAAGGGTCAACCCTTGAACATCAAACTTTTGCTTATAAAAATAACCAGAAGAGTCTCTCCTCTTGGCGAAGACGAAATGCAAATCGCAAAAGCGCACCGGCGTAACACAATGAGCTTACGGTTAGTCATGGTTGACCCACTTGCAGGCTTCTTCGGTAAATCGTGAAGAGGCAGACCACAGTGAGAGCGCAATGGATTTCCGTGAATCTTCAATGAAGCCGCCGAGCCGTGACTCGTTTAGATAAGCGGCCGTTTCTTTGACAGAGCGAATCGATATGCGGCAACGTGTTTGCCGCAGCTGATGGACCACATTGACCGATCGCTTGATCGAATTACAGATAACCCTGGCATAACAGGATGGTTGGTTACCCAAACATTTCCGCACAACGTGAATTCGCGTTACAGGTTTTTCAAATTATATTTACCCTTTGTATATGAAATGCATCCTTTTGGAAATCAAGTACTTTTACGTATATATTGTATCTAAAAAGCATGAAATAAATAATTTAAAATTGAAGGTTTAATCATTTTAAAGTTAATTAAGTACGTGGTAAGAAATAAAAGATTTTGTTATAATTCGTACAATTACATAGTTACATAGGGATATGTGTGCGGGTTATTTAGTAATTCAATAATAATAATGATTCAGGAGACTAGCTTTTATAGACTAGCTTACATGTATCTCCATATGTAATTATGTAAATGTATGAATTTTAATAAAATTGTTTATTTCTTACTGTGTAATTAACATTGTTTGATTCTTTTTAAATATAATGTATTTAATATAGATACTTTTCTCTATCGTAAAATTAGAAAATGATTATATACATTTTTAATACAAAATATGGATTATACTTTGAGATCATACTTAAACTATTTACACGTATTTATTTTACAACTGACTAGACAATTACAGTTATGATTAGGGTCACGTTGGTTATATATGTAAAACTGTTATCGTGGACAATTTCATTGAATCCACAATGAGTGGCCATAGAGCATTGTGCTGTGCCAATGACTCTTCTAAGAACCGATGAATGGATGCTTATAAAACGGGAGTCAAGTATAAAAAATAATAAAACTACTCTATTTTACTTTTACAACCACAATAATTTTTATAAAAAGTATCAATAATTAGCCAAACTCGAGGATTTCTGTAACACTTTGGTCAGCTTGAACAAAAATCATGTTACGCAAATATCGTATTATCAATCATTTAAATTAACGAGGATTATTATTAAACCTAAAACAAAAACAAATATTTCATCAAAATAAACGCAAGAAACTATGTTTTGCCTCATGACCATACTGTGTATTTCTGAGAGGTATTTAATGTTTATAAATAAGGAAAAGGATGGTGAAGATTATATGTCAAACATAAAGAAGTCTCACTCTTGTGCTCCTAACCTCTCTTGCTCGCGGCAATTTCTGTTTATTTATTTATTTTTATTTATTTATATTGCCTTTTACGAGCAGCCTATTCGCACACTATTATCCCTTAATTCTTCATATAGTCTTTTGGAGTGGTGTTCAGTCGATCGAATCAACATTATCGTGTGGAAAGGGTTAATATAATAATAATAATCAAAATTGAAAAATTAATAACATAAAATTAAGGTAGTGAGCGAACCAGAAATAAAAGAAAAAAGCATAGACAAAAAATAATAAGGGAAAAAGCATAAAAATTACAATTATTATTATTAACCTTTGATTACTGAGTCACGCATTAGTGGCTAAAAATTATTTTTTTTTTTAAATTATTGATCGACTGAATTCTACTTCAAAAGACCAGATGAAGAATTGAAGGATAACTCGTAAAAGGCCACGGAAAATGTATCGTTAAACACAAAGAAGATTCAAATTTTTACTTTTTCTCCCTCGTCGAGTTTATGTAATGACAACGGACGTGAACTTCCCTCGTTGTCCCTCTGATTACAATGGTAACGACGAGTAGACTGTAATTAAGGACAACCAAGCGGGAAATGTGAAGCCGGTGATGACATCAGTAGCGGATTACCGCACAGGCGCATGAAGTATATCGCAAACCACTTAAAAAAGAAAGCACAACTTCTGTGAATTTAGTATAATTCATATTATGTATAATCCACTGATTGATAAATATCGATATTGCAAGTATCATTGGAAAACTACATCGTTGATAGTATACAATGCTTGTTTTATATACCGATGTATTGTGCATCGAGTTGACTTTGACGATGCAATTTACTTGTCTAAAGTTAAATAAGTTTTCTGGAATAAAGTGTGACGCATATTTAAATTGTTATATTGCGCCTCGTGATTTCTTGGCGGATTTTGAAGGAAGATAAGTACGTCTAAAGACGAGATTGCACCTGTAAGTCAATTATTACTTTACAACCCTTTAGTGTTTTTGAGTAACTTGTAGTTTTTTTATACACCATTTAGAAGTACTTTATACGACAAATCGATAGACAAAAATTGACTTCGCCTGCCTGGGATTATCAATGCGTAAGAAATAAAAAATGATACGAGACTTGACATAATACACATGTTATATTTAAGTGGTATTGATTTCTAATATAAAAATTCTTCTAATATTAAGATATCCTTATTTACAAAGAGCAGCAAGACTTCTTAAAATTTGATGAACTAATGTTAAATGTAAGTTCTAACTAGTATACTGTTATACTTAAACATTTAAAGCAAAAAAAACATTACGAGGTATCTCGTCAATGGCATTAAATGATTATATTAACTAAAAATAATAACTACCGCATCTTTGATATTTGTGTGACTAATATCACCTAAAATCCACAGCAAAAAATAAGTTTTGTCATTTTCATAACTATCTTATCTATCTATCTATTACATAACTGTAACCTACATCAAATATTCGATTCTGAAGAAAACAGGATTATAGCTAAATTATATTTTCTGTGTTATCCAACATGCCTGACCTATTCTATAATACAAATACCTGCCGACAACAATTTTTTTTCGTGACTCTATATGAATACATTTCGATATTTCGATCCCAACCTGCACCTCTGACATTACACACTAATCAAAGCCGCCTTTAACTTGACACATTAAAAACCTGCGCTCTACCATTCAAAAATACTTCCAGGATTCCTGCAGTCAATTTCAATTCTTGAAATACTTCGATTATAATATTCTATTACCGACCATTTTAAAAGTACACGAATAATTGTAATAAGGTGGTATTCATGGAAAGATTCAAACGTGATTTATTCTGCATTCCGATTATATTTAGCAACAACATGAAACTTACCTTTCACGAAATCTGCGTAGCAGTCAACGTGTTAATGAATAATTTTAACAAAGCGGCGTGTACAAGTTTTTCAAATTCAATGGTGTCTTTTGCAAGTCAAGTACCTTTACATGTACATTATATGTAAAAAACATAAAATACTGTTACATAAAAAGAAATAAAAAATGATGGTATGTATAAAAACTGTGTGCAGATAATTCAGCGGTTCAATAATAATAATAATAATAATAATTCAAGGGTATATAACTTAGTTTATAAACGGTTCGTCTTCAATTATTATTATTATTAAATTGTTCAATTATCTGCACACAATTTTCATACATACCTTTACATCTCCATATATAATAATGTAATTGTATGAATAATAATACCATTTTTTATTTCTTACTATGTAAATAATCAAAATTATTTGATGTATATATATATATATTTTTTTTTTCTTTTTTAATATTATGCTATATTATACTATTATACTTCAATATCATACCATTTAAGTACTTGATTTAACAAAAGGGTTAATTTCATTCGCAAAACAGTGAATTCCACTTGCAAAGGGGCGAATTTGATTTGCAAAGGGGTGAATTTAATTTGAAAAGCCCGTACACCGTAAATCCGTTGCTTAATCCGCCACTGGATGACATCATGCGGCACCTCGGCACGTGCCTGCGGAACGATAACGTACCGGAGCACTAATAAGTACCGTCTCCAGTCGTCGACGCTAAGGTGCCAAGTAAATGAAGTCTTTAGACCATATTTGCGTGCCGTGCGATCGACGGAAGCCGGCGGCAGCGCTTTAAGGCAGCAACAAGTTTTTTCTTCGGCTGTGGCTTTAGCGCGAAGATCTTTATCTGGCTACCTTTAACCAAGATGGTTGAAGGGGACCTGGGGAACTTTGGGGTAGCGAAACTTTTTAATTCGTTGTACTCGAAGATTTTTCTAAAAGGAGTACAACGCATTGATCGCTTACAAATGTGACTCGATGAAATGCCTGAGTGCGGAAGTGTTGAAAATAAGAGTTTAAATGATACTTATAATAGTGGTTATTTTATATATTGTATGAGAAAAGCATTTGGTTGTATTAAACCAACGTGAAAGGAGAATAACTATTATTTAACAGTTCATAAGATTGATATGCAAAGGAAGTAGACTTCAAATTGTGTTTACACGTTATACCATTAATGCAACTTAGTCAAGGTATTTTACAGTAGCAACTTTCACTCACTTGCGGATAGCTACTGACGTGGAATACAGTGACAATACGCTTACAAATGCAAATGGATGACTTTCAAAACGTCATTCGGAGTGACATTGTGATTAATGTAGATTAATCAAATGTGCAAGTGCTGATTCACCGGAATAACGTAATTCTTATAGATCTGGCTATTTTATCTGCTATTAGGTGTACAACTTTGCTTCCGCTGTGACCAGCGATGGACAATACTTTAAATCATAAATGTGCAATCAGTTTTTTACGATAAAACTCTAATTTCGCAAAAAACCGATGGAAGCAGAATTGTTCACCTAATATATACGCACAGCAAGTATTGGGATAAAACCTAGCCAATATCAAAAATACAAAGAATTATGTGCCCCTGATATGAAGAAATCTGGTATCAAAAGTCATATTAATCTGTATTTTCTCTTTTATTATATTTGATTCTTACATTTTTTTTTCTAGAACAGAAAGAGTTAAAATGTGTCGTGTTCCCATGAACTTAAATTATCAATATTCCAAACAAACGCGTTTCATTGTTCCCACTTTGTCAAGCGCGCCTAAAAAATTGATAGGTGAAACACTGTGTATGCTATGCATAAATTTACTCTGACTTCGAGCTGCTCAGCGCATGATATTTATTTCCATCGTAAAACTTCAAGCGAATGCGATATTACGTGAACTTGCCAATTTACATTTATATGCAAATCGTAGAGAATGAGGATGACGGAAGATGAATCAAAGCCAAAAAGCAATAAAGTCATCAAAATCCGATTGGCAAAGCGCGAACATGTTTCTTGGAAAGTGTGCACACGTGTGCATCATGAATCAATGTTTATGGAAAAACAAGAGAGAATGTGTAAAATATATAATATATAATAAGAGCCATTTATTTCAAATATTTTGTTCCAAGTTCTAATGTTTGCACGGAAAGCGTCTATTCGTCAACCGTAGAACCAAAATCTCGATGTCATTTTAATATTTGATGTTTCATAAGAATATAACAAAAATTGGAATATCATTTGGCAATACTTAAAATAAGGTTTTGGGTTTCGAAAAGTTGCATGCACAGTGGGTGCCGCATGCGATAAAAAACACACTCGAATACGACTTTGTTAGCAACATTTGAAACGGTTTTTAACTTTCAAACTCTTTTTGATTAAAAATCTTTAACTTTCGGTTTAACATGTCAGTTTAAAGTCTTTAGTTTAAAACTTTATTTAAGACTTCAGTTAAAGCTCTTTAACTTTTGAAGTCATTTTTACAACTATTAATTAGTTTTTCGATTTCCATTCCGCGAACTTATCGAACAACATAGTATATTCGCGTATAGTGTCTAAATCTGAGAACGTAAAATCGATCTACAATATTTCAGGAAAGATCTACCTTTTGAACATTAGGCTTTTAAGTATTTTTAGTAGGGTCCGGTACGTCGGATAGCAACGGAACAAAAATATTCATAAGTAACTCATCGGCTTCTAAATCACCTAAATTCGCGAAGTGTACGGATAAATGATTCACGAACAACTGTTTTCAGCAAAGCCTTGAGCCGCGTGATATTTATACCGCCGACCCGGTTCTTTGCAGTCTCAGCATTCTAGTTCCTGGAACGAAGCCCCGCTCATTGTGCCTCCTCTGTTGTAAACTAATCATCAACATTACAGAGTATTTATTGTTTAATTTTAATTATCGTAAGCTGCGCCTAAAACGACTGATACGCAAGACTGTAAATCCAGCTTCATTTTTATCCTCACACGATTATCATGGACTTTCGAACTAAGGGCTGCTAAAATTCAATATCTCTGCATGAATCGAAAATATTTTTTTATATATTTTGCTTTTTGAAAACGTGATTTATTTATAAAGAGTAATACACAGTTCTTGTTATTACGCATTGATCGTGAAAATATGTTTTAAATAAATAAATGGCCAAAATTAAATAAAATTACGTTCTGCCCGGGTCAATAACAGAAGAAACGTGTTATTTAACTTCTTTAAAGTAGGAAATTATTGCAGATAATTAAAACCATGCCACGATACTTTCAGTATTCCGATGTAAAAAGCCAATTGAATTTAATAATGTTATGTTATTAAAATCTCAGATATAGAGTTATATTCGATATCAGACATAGTGTCGAGCTCATGATATACTACAAATTTTATCGTAGCTACACAAATATGGTAAACAATCAAACTACGAGTTATCTTGTGGGTAGGAGTTAACATGTTAAAGGATAAACTTTTACTAACCGCAAACCTTTCGTAAAATATCCAATACTTTTCGAAGTTCTAATCTATTTGGTACTTAGACTATATTTATAGAGGCTTTCTAAACGGCTCTAAGAAATTACGGACTAGTTCGATATTTATAAACGCTTCGAATACGCCATGCGCGCATTCAATGACGCTTCTGATATACTTATCCCATTATATACCAAAGCCAAGCACAAACCTAAATAATGCACTAATTAATTCATTTCCTACAATAAGTTAATTACAGATAAAATATTTTAATCGAATTTGTAACTTTTATAGCAGTCAGTATATCTAGTTACATTGATCAAAACTAAATGTTCCAATGCTTAGGTAGAGACAAATAAAAAAAATTACAAGGAAAAGAAAATTAGTAACAACAATCAAAACTAAAATTCCCAATGCTTAGGTAGAAACAAATAAAAAAATTTCAAAGGAAAAAAAATTGCAAACAAAACAAAATTAGTAACAACAATCGAAACTAAAAGGTCCAATGTTTAAGTACAAAAGAATAAAAAAACAAGCGCCCCAAAAAAGGGACAATGATAAATAATAGGTTAATCTTATCCGTACAGATAATACCTTTATATAGGATATAAGTGGTGTCAACAGAGTTTTTGTGCGCGCCCTTCCTTAAGGATGCACCACGTTATATCAGAGCTTCAATTAATCGTATTCACGACTACGCCCAGTTCTGATGTCCATGACGATGCGATCGTCTTCTTCGTACGTCGTGGTCACCTTTCCTTAAGCTGACTCATGGTTTAATGACTCCTTAACCCTCCATAACCCACCGCGTCTTCTAGCTGACGTGCACACATACGTGTTGGTATAACAAACAAGCGTGACACTCGAAGTCGTACTTTATTTTCTATTTTGAGCATCACCCTGGAACGATCCATAAAATCCAAGTATCTAAACCCTTGTAGAATCGTAAAATTGCCTCGTATTACCTTTCTCCCGATGCCCTTAGAAACTTCGATACTTTCCAAGTATCCAACATTGATGATAATATCAGTGGTTAGGTATTTACATATCTATATTTTTCTCTATTTTAGATTTTCTTAAGATCAGCAGTCTTATCATTTCTATTTAAAATCGATACTTTTCGAATTAGCAATAATTAAAGAATATGTTACCTATAGCAGACGATGATATTTACTTTAATATTCAAAATAACTCACGATGACATCATCGAGTTTTTACACTTACGTAATACAAAGTTTTAGTTTTGAGAAGATTTTTTACACGATAGATTTATGCACTCCTAATGTACTTGTTCGTTATCAGTTTAAGAATAATCAATCAAACGGAGCATCTATTCACACACTTTTTATTTTCATCCTTTCTGATTTTGTGCAGTTGATTTTCGTGGGTGTCGACTATCGAATCAAATTCTACTTTTCGAAGAAGAAAAAAACATTTTACAACCTCCATCAGGAATGAACACATGTAATATAATAGAGGAATAGTCTGTTCAGCGACCACTAATCATACGCTTTCCATAAAGTCAACTCAGTCCGAGCTGCGTGAACGAGTAGGCAAGGAATTCCTTGAAAGTGTCAACTACTCGTACCTCTACCTCACGCGCTTTACATTTCTTCCGCGATCAACGAGGTGGATATCATCAAACCGGTTGTACGAGCTTTTCCCCGATCGGAAAGTTAAACGCAAGATACAACGGAAGATGACTTTATAGTCAGGAGAGATACCCCGACTTCAAAGGGCGCGGGTGGACCGTCGAATTTACGAGTGCGCTGACGAATCTCGAAGGACCGGAGATCTCAGATACGCTCGTGGTTTCTTATGCCTTCTCGACCCTAATTCCCAGAAACTTCGTCCCAAACAAGGGAAAGTATTAGATCCCACAGGAGGACAGGCGCGTGGGATTAAACTGCTACGTGATCGTATTACACGATCAACTCGGGTTCATTGTTCCAAAGGGTTAGGACGTCCGTCCAAGATCTTTGACCCTGTACCTTCGTTTCTGGATGCCGAATGCCAGCAATAATAAACTTCTCTCGTACTCCGACGAGCTTCGATACAGTACGTCCCATTCGAAAGGATGTTTATGGATGAAACGTTTTTCAAAATAAATGTGCACGAGGTGTGCGATATTTTATTGTAAACGCGTGTGAAGGGGGAAGTGTGAAGGGCGAGATACTTTGATAATGCCTGAGAGAAGTTTTTCAGATGAAATATCTTGAGGTAAACATATGGGGATGACGAGTGGTTCTTCGAGATATGTGCAGATGATACGTAAGAGCAGAAAATCAGTTAGGACCAAAATCAGTTAGGATCAAAGAATGAAAATGTTATAAGTTTCGAAGCTATTTTTTTTTGTAAAGCAATATTTCAATTTTCTTACATAAGTATGTCATTTTTGACATAGGACTCTTCTTCTTCTTGCTTCAATGAATTAATATATATTATTTTTACTTCTTTCGAGTTCTCGATTGCAAGTAGTTTTACGCTTTTTTTCGTCATTTTAGGAAAATTCTGTACGAAATGTAGTAATAGATCTGTTTATATGGCATTCTTCTTTTTCCAATCGTTGGCTTATTTTGGAATCTATTTGTTATATCTAAGTATCTAATATCTATATTAGTATCTATCAGTGTTGTAACAGCAAAAGCAGTGGTTAGACAATAAGAGAGGGCTGTAATGTTATCAAAAAAAGGCAAATAAAAAGGCACGTTAAAAGATCATTAATCAGTTTATGCCTTTGAACGAGCAGCGGTGCATGTATCTTAACACGTCAAACCGAGCACTGCTCGCGCATTTCGACTTGTTTGCGTTACATACGATAAAAAAATGTACAGCTCTTGCTAATCGCTATTTGACTCTCGTGGGATTTGCGCGTATCGTTTCTTCTGTTACAAATTGAAAAACATTGCGAAATATTGTCTTTTACTTATAAATTCTATTACTGCATTAGGCACAAACGATAAGGAATGCCTGAGTAAGTGGTCACCAGATATTTTATTACTCTATAAAAGACTCAACCAAAGGGTGACCAGGTAACGAGCTGGTTAAATAACCATAAAGCGATGATCGAGCACTTGCTGGCGTGAGGATTAATTAAAACGCGGAAAAACCCTCAACGAGAGCGTCAGCCCCAAGTTGGTCTCTGCATGGAGCCGTATTTCGAAATATACCATACTAAATCAACTCATCCATATTTTTTTTGTGTCATTTATTACTTTTTCTTTTCATTATCATAGCTACTTTCGTTTCAAATTTATCTATAAATATTTGATATTAAAATAACGCAATTTGTCGTATTAGGTCACGTTTTTTCTACTTCTTTTTATTGCGTCAACTGTTTTTTAACCAAACCATTTTTAAATCGTGTAAACTCTTCAAATAAAAAATAAAAAAACGTGATGTATTTGATTCAATTTTTGTAAAAAAAGCCTAGCATCAAGTGGTTTAAAAGACCTTTAAGAATACAGAAAATACTGTAGTAACCTCCGTTGTTGGCTAGTTTTCGTATACATTAAACGTCCACTCGTTGCAACACGTCAAACATATTTGTTTGCACATCAACGTATGGATGATGACACCGGCATTCGTCGCGGTGTATGCATTTTATATTGAAATATCCCGGACAAATCTCGTAAGTGTACTTTCACGGCGTCATGAATATTCCTAAAAAGACGCCTCCAGATGTAAATGCCGATTGGCGCTTTCGTGTATACCTTTGCCGGGCGAGGGCAGCATTCAGGGTTTACATAAAGTCAGATAAACTGTTGACATTCGCCTACTAGCGCAAGATGAGTACGCGGGCAGCGAATAATTACCACATCCTGCTTGTCGCAGAGCCAGAGGCCTTGAGCACCTCCGATGACTGGGATCGTTACGAAAGTTTTTTACGCGGCGAGAGTCAAATAAGGAAACTCCGATTTCTAGAAGCCCGAGATGCAAAGAAATCGATGCGAGAAAAGTAAATATAAAGATGTGGTCAAGTATTAGCGGTACCTGGTATCTGTTTTTTTTCCTATATATAATATGTATAAAGATTCGTTTTCTTCCTTCTTTTTATGAAATACTTTTGAGGAAAAAACGAAGATGTCTAGAAAGAATTACCTATAGGATTGATAAACAAATGGTGATAAAGTTTTTATTTTTCACGCGCTTAGACTTATAAATATTCCAAGAATATCGAATGCCGCTATAAAGGCGATAATTTCAACCCCCATTATTTTTCTATAATTTTCACATTTTTCTGTAATTTTCACTTCAGTATTTTTTTGTATGGATTTTATTCATAAAAATAAATTATGCACTTTTCCTCACTGTAGTAACAAAGCAATTTATTTGTTAAAATTCCGTCGATCTACTGGTCATTGTTCTGAAAAAATGTGCTCATTCGTTAAGAATTAATGAATATTGTCATTTTTTTAATTTTCTCTCATCCAAGATGACATTTAAAAAACCATATTTTCTATGCAAATATTCATATATTAATATACAGTCGATTGTATCCCGACGATTTACGAAGTACACGGGTATAAAAATAAGCGTCGAATCGTTTATGATAATATATTTTCCGTGGGTGCCGCCTCCGTAATGCGTATGCATAGCTGATTCAAAAATTTCTAGAAAAAGGCGGTGTGCCATCACACAAGAGGTACATCCAAATCAGGCACCTCTGGACTTCATAAAAAATCGCGTCTTCAGTTTGCAGTCGAAGAAAACTTTACACGTGAAAGTTTCTTTTCCTTCTACGCCCATTGCTTTTTAAACAAAATTTTTTCATATCAATCTTTTTGAGATACAATTTTCAAAATAGTAATTGAATATATATATATATATATATATAAATAAATATAAATATAGAATATATATAAAATACATCAGTTCAGAAATTTTCAAATAAAATCAGGTAAATATTCTTAACTGTACATTGAGGCAAATAATAAACGACAAACGGATTATTGCAGGAGATAATAAAGTTCACTGTTTTTGCAAGCTTCGTGCGTTCTGATTCAAAGACAAATGGGGTCATTCCATTTTACAGAAACATTGCATATGTTCCACAAATTACAGTTACATAATCATAATAATAAAATTTACGACTTTAAACTAAAAAGACTTTAAAAGTTAAGAAAATACTCCAAACGGTGCGTTTTTATTGCATTATTAGCAAATACGACACCCACTATTTCCATTTTACAGAAACTTTGCATATTGCGTTCCGCAAATTATAGTTACATAATCATAATAATAAAATTTAAGACTTTAAACTAAAAAGACATTAAAGGTTAAGAAAATACTCCAAACATTGTGTAGTTATTGCATTCTTAGCAAATGCGGAACTCACTATGCACACAGCTGTTCCAAACCCATAACTATTTAAAACATTGCAAAACAATATTGAAATCTTGATCGAGTTACTTACAAAACACGAAGTATTAAAATGACCTCCAAGTTTTAATTCTACTCTGCGACCAATAACCAGCGCTCCGCGAACATATCGAACAACCTAGTATATACATCTATGCACTCTATATTATTTCTCCTTTAATCATGTATTCGACATCAAAGAGGCTTTGCTCGCTAATGAACAAACAAAAGAAAAATCTCCCCTAGTGTCTGGTTTCGCGGGGAAAAATATGCTGACCAAAGCACCGTACGATTTTGAGCGATACCATGTGTATCGCGGAAAAGGCACGGCGGCAGGAAGGAGGCTCGTAGAAGATATGTTCCTGGAGAGGGCCGCCTAGCGGTTGCACGGGCTGCGTCTAAATCAGGCACCTCTGGACTTCGTAAAAATCCGAGGCTAGTGCGCGTCTTCGACCGCGGAGGTTCTTGGACCTGTAGCTGGAGCATCTGCGGCACTATGTTATCTTCCCGTTTGGCGCCGGGCCAACCTCGATGTCCTCCCTTTTGCTATTCCGCCCGTTGTATCTAGCGATGGGAATAATGCCCTCGCGCGACCGATATCGATGCATTAGTCTGGTAATCGGCAAACTCGTTAGTCAAAAGAGCGAAATGTCAGCAGTAGAAAATGCCTTTTTTCTTTGAAATCGAAATTTACGAGAAATCCGTTGTAGAAAAACTAGGGACTAATGATGTATAATAGATAGGATTAGACAGGCTCTATGTACTGGATTGTTCTCTTCTTCTAGTATAATGTTAGATTTACAACAAGAAGGTGTAGAACATTAAAGAAAACCTTGCCAGTGCATTAAGTCTGGAACCTGATAATATAAATAACGTAGTAAAATTTTGTGAGGAAATGGGCATATATAATAAACTTTAAAACGCAAGTAGTAATAAAATTAAGTAAATTCGTGGTTCGGGTTCCACGTTAAGCAGTAGGTCCACGGCAAAATGAGCAAAGTAGTCGATGCCGGAAAAAACAACAACAACAACAACAATGTTAGATTTGTATTTATATTTATTATTTATATTTATACAATGTTAGATTTATTTATTATATTTATATGTTAGATAATGTTGGAAAAGATGGTTTCTATGGAGGTCCTTGCACCGTTCATTCTCTACAGAGTCACGTAACAGAACGAGAAAGGGATGCCGGAGGCTCGTTTCATAAAACTTACGAATCCTATATTACAAGTTTTTTCTTGAAAAACAGTTATTACGTGTTTTTCTTTTATAGTTTTTATTTTTGTATTTAGGTATAATTATTGTTATTACTTATTTTCCTTCAAATATTCGATGTACATTTAAAATAAAGAACTTGTAGTAAAGGAACTGTAAGTTTTATAAAACGGACTCCATAGTTTTTTAAATATTTTGGTATTATTATTGAGGATTAAAAAATGTACCCAATGTAGACACTCTGAGTAATCGGCTTTTTGACTTTCAGCGCAGAATGAAAAAAATATTAGATACTTACCGCCATTAACGATAATCCTGTTTATTGATAAAAAGTAGTTTTATTATTAAAATATCACGTTGTACATCGTTGTTGTTCGCGATAGAGCCACATTCGAGTGGCCACAGAGTCGCACGCGGCTCGCGGATACTGCATTAGTCCATTTATTTATTTGTAATGAAAAGAACACATCTGATGGATTAACGATAAAAGCCGAGCATTTTCCAATACCGAATAACACTGGAAAATCAGAAACAGGGAAAATTGAGATCCGTCGGTTGTATATGGATTACACTTTTATCGAAAACGTGCCGACCAAAATTATAAACATATAAATTTTATATACAATAAACTATTGAAATAATCAATTTGGAGAAGACTAAAGTTTATTCGTTTAAAAATATTTAGTTAATCTAATTGGCTTTCGAACAAAATTATTTATTATTCAACGGACATTCAACACAGTTCTATTTTCTGGCGTTTCATCTAATTTTTAAAGAAATTGATCGTAATCACAACAAATTAATAAATCCCCTTTCGCCTTTCAATTTATAACGATGTAGAAATCTGAAAAGAAACAATAACTAACTTTAAAAAAGTCAAGAAAGTAGATCGTTACTTTCACCGTATATTATAAATGATCCATTTATCAACCCTGTTAATTTATTTCTTAATCTGCAACATAAGTAACATCTTTTATATTGGGTTGTTCGGAAAGTCATTTCGTTTTGTTTTTCGTTTTTCACCAACCAAAAACTACTGTGTAGAATTAATAGAACTTTTTCACACACAAGCCTTGCAATATCAGCTC
>JBCFXI010002493.1:0-21894 GCA_038496175.1 Ampulex compressa | reverse complement strand
TATATATATATATATTTGTTGGTTCATCGTCTGCGAAATTTCTCGTCGTCGAACGAGCTCGTTAGGTCGCGTCAGGATCCGGTATATCTACCCTCGAATGGTAATTATCCGACTTCCATGGAAATTGCGGGAGCAATTTTTGGGAATGCGGAGAAGTCGATGTCTGCCGCATTCTCTGACAATTACCCTGAAACGCTACGGCTTGAGCAGCATAATTAAACGATATATCGATTTTCCGTCCTCGCACGTTCCCTTCGTTATTATCGCGAATCTCATTGGCATGCCGGCGATCGCTTATTACTTCGCGAATTACCATTGCAAATGCAACGTGTTTTAGAATGCAAAGACAGAATTGGTCCCCTAGCTCGGTACGTTCGGCCGACGATTCAACGTTTTCTCCGCTGTTCGTTTCTGTAGGTAATCTCGCTGGATTATTTTATTATCGGGAGACGTCGAGCATTTCCTCTACCGATCGTACCTGTGGTCATTGTGTTGCAAGATCATCTTACAAGCTTGACCTTGGAAATGGCTCCGATCGGTTTCGATGAAAGAAGCTTAGTAATTCTACGTGTACGAAATTCCTTCATTGTCCAAATATATCCAACGATACGATTTATTCATATTTTCCAAATAATATCATACTTTTACAAAAACGGAGCAAGTATCTAGGACTACGACTTCTTTTCCGGTTGTTGCGAATATAAACCTAGCTGCTTAGTTCCACTGAGATTAGCGACGGACACGGTCGAGGTTTTCTTTAGCATCGAGCAGCGCTCATCATCTTCCGTATTATCCATTATCGTGGAGTATCGTATAAGAAGGTCATCCAAGCTCGCGAGTAACCCTTCGCGCTCGCTCTTTCCCTCATCGATCTTCCGCTTCGTCCAGGACCTTGCCATCAACCTCCGAGTCCTCCGATCGTCCCCACGATCGGCCCAGACGATCCTCCCTCGCGGCTTCTCGAGGCGCGCGGTGCCGATCTCCGATAACGATAACGCGGCGCGCGGACCGTATACACTTTGGAATACGATTTATTCGGCGCTCCTCGTAAATCTTTGGCCGCGCACGGCCGGCTCGTCGTGCCAACTGCGAAGAAACGCGACAGTTTTTCCCTGTGTCGGCGTACACGTACGCGAGGCGCGGGCCCGAGGAGTGGGCAGGAGTCGCGAGGAGAAGGTTTAGAGGTGTAGGGTTCTCCTACACGCCGATAGCGCAATCTCTGCCCGACTCGTGGTTCCGAATCGGTGCCAAGGCTCGCATAAATTTGCGGGACGGAGAGGTGGGCCTAGAAGAAGGTCCTTACCGCCTCCCGCCCACTAGCCGCCTCTCCTCCGTTCCCTCCTTCCTCGAGTTTCGGAGCGAGTCCATCGCCATTTGGACCAACGACACCGATCCTCGCGACTCTCGAATACGGTCCTCCCGAGTTCGCTCTAACGGCTAGCCCACCGTAACGACCGATATTGGAGACGAAGGGAGAGGCACGGCTCTCGGGCCAGGGGCTGTCCTCGTCTCGGCTCTCGTTCGCGTCTCGATCGTGCGATCCGACACGATAATCATGCCGGTAATGCCGGGACGAGTCGGTCCTTCGCAATACGCTGGAACGGCAGCAACCGGGAGGGCAGCCTCGGAATAAACGCTTTATACCCGCGCCCAACGCGATTTCACGATCGTTTAGATAGGTCCATTGTTGGCATTCTGAAAACCGTGCTCGCGTTTTTCGATGCATTTCCCATTCGTGGCGCTATTACGGCCGGCATAATAAAAGTATTATGGAAATTACATTCGACGCGTTTTATTCGATTACGCGGAATGAAATAAAGGCCGGAAGGGAGGAGAGATTTTGTAACATTGGCGGAGGCCGCGCACGGCCGTACTTACAGTGCATTAATCCAATTCGCGGAATTCTGGCATTTTTGTTACTCCCACTCGCGCAATGGCGATTCGCGGTAAACTCGGAGCAGAATGAGGACGGAGGTGCGAGCGTTTTTTGATCGATACGCACCGCCGAGCTGTTCTTGTTGTTTTTATCCTACGATTCTTTTTTTCTCTCCTCTCTCTCTCTCTCTCTCTCTCTCTCTCTCTCTCTCTCTTTTTTCATTCAGCATTCCGCTCGATTTTCCCGGTGAACGTTAGAGGGTCGGCAAACGGGTAGGAGCATTAGAGGCGTCCTTCGGTACGCGTGTATACAAACATCCGCGCGGCCGTATGCATATTCAGCAATTCCAGTAGCGGGATTCAAAAATACCAAACGGTGTCCTTTTACTCCTCGCTAACGACCCCGTTTATCCGGCTGGTTGAGCACAAACGAAATCGATCTTTCCACGTCGAGTTCTGGCTTTTTCAATTCCTCCCCGATTGTTCCTACCTTCGATACCGCCGGAGACTTATTACTTTTGATATCCGCCTCAGCGCCGCTTCCTCCTCCAGGGGGGGCCGCCGGCATTTCGCCTCGACCCTCGAATAAAATTCAGTTTAGCCACGGCCGAGGCTGGTTTATTGGCCGTGCACGGGCCAGCCAGAAAAGCAATTTGCATTTCTTCTTCCCTGGCCCTCGCTAAACGGTTTTCTTTAACCGGCTGATTTGCCTACCCTTCCACGCTCTCACCCCGAGCACCGGCTAGGATGTGCCTCTCTCGGAAGGAGCGGGCGAACGAACCGACGGACGGGGATTTCCTCCCCTTCGTCATCCTCCTCCTCCTCCCCCTCCTTCCCCCCCGTCCTCGATCCTCCTCCTTTGCAAGAACGACGCCGTAGAAAGAGGTAGTCCGGACTTTGTAGGTAATTCCGTGCCGTGCCTCTTAATTCGTTATATTACGAGGGGATCTTGAAGACGCGCAATTAGCTTTGACGATCGGCCCTGCGAGTCTCGCGGACTTCCAAGAGTCACGGGCGAATGATTCTTTATTGTGCAACCTCGAGGTTGCCGTGCCACCGCGCGCGACGAGCTTCGGTGCATTATGCGTTTCTACCTTTGCTCTTGTTCCACTCCATTCCCGCTACTCTCCCACGGAGTAGTCCCTCCCCCTCCCCCCGCCTCTTCTCTTTTGCACGATACCAGCCCCCCCTCCTCCCCTTGCATTTCGTTTGTCACTCTCGTCAAAGGACAGCGGCTTCAGATCCCTCCTCCGGCGCGCATTAAATTGCGCGTCGCGGATCCCCGTAATGTCGGAGACGAGGAATCGCGCACCCACTCCCCTGGCCCGTCTTTTCACGTCTTCTACACTCTGAAAGCCCTCGATCTTCAGCCCCCCCCTGCCCCCTGCCCCGCGCGTCCTCTAGGGCCAGTCCTTCGTGCCAATGGCGGCAGAAGTGAGGAACGTTTATCGGTCGTAATAGCGGCCGTAATTGGTGTATGCTTAGAGGGATCGAGAATAACGGCGGAAGCGAGGAAGGTTGTGCATGCAAAGAAGCCTTCCAGGGAACGAGTTTTCATTTTCTCGAGTGCCGCTCCCCGGCGCCGGAAGTTGAGCCGCGATGCGGGGCCGTTGTTCGATCCTATCGTGCCCGGATCTATCGATCCCCCCCCGTTTCAAGACCGTCCTCGCGTCCCAGGCGCCTTCCCCTCGGAGAGACCTGGGGACCTGGACGAAGCGTAGCCTCGATGGGCCACGGTAACCATTTCCATACGGCTATGCGCTTGGCTGGTATGATTACCTTGTGCGGACAGGGGATTGGAGAATATGAGGGTAGTGTATGAGACAATTAGGAAGGGAATATAGGATTTTCGCATGGAGCGTTTAATGTTTCTCTCTTTTTTTTTTATTCATTTTGGGCACTGATTACTGAAGTTATTCGGTATAGGATCTACCGTTTAAGCTGGGCGCCGAGCTACCAACCTTGTATTACGTTTGATACCTTGTAATAGAGTGTCAAACTCGGCTGATCGATTCGTAATCGAAGCGGGGAAAATCAATGGGGATCGGGATAAAAGAGGTGTGCCATGTTCGAGCGGGGTGTAAATCATCGAACGGAGAAGCGGATCGCTATAGTGGCCTGCGGTACGCGCCGAGGCTCGGGCGTGTTGGTCCGGTATAGTCGGCCGCAGTATCGAGAGGGTTAAACAATGGTTCGCGCTCGTCGAAAGCGGCGAAATTCGAGGGGGTAGTTGCGCCAAGTTAAATCGAGCGTTCCAGCGAGGGTCAGCCGGGACGTCAATGGCGGCACGTAGGGGCCTTACCCTCGGCGTCGTTTCCGTCATCGCCCTCGTCATTGTCGAGGAGAAACTTCGGTAATGTGTGCCCTCGCACTTAGGCGCGAGGACGCAGGTAACCGCTTCCCTCCGCTCCGCCTCCTCCCGCCGGTAATCAAGGCTCTCGTGATTGTTCGCGTAGAGGCCCGTGTACGAGGCAACGCGCGCACGTGGTGGAGGCGCGTCCGGGCGTGCACCACGGCTCAGATTTAACGCCGCATCCGTACGGCTAAGCGCTGCATCCCTGGGTCCGGCTTGGAATATCCGGCCTCGGGGATAATCGCGTCTGCGATCCCTGGGCTGGGCCACGTGCGCGTGTCGGGACTTTCGACGTACGCTTTACGGTCCGTGAGAGGGAGAGAGAGGGTGGGATGGTGAGAAAAAGAGAGCGAGAGAGAGAGAAAGAGGGAGGGATCGTGAAAAAAAGAAAGATAGAAAGAGAGAGGGAGGGATCGTGAGAAGAAGAGAGAGAGAAAGAGAGAGGGAGGGATCGTGAGAAAAGAAGAGAGAGAATGAGGGAGGGAGACAGAGAGGGCTCTCCAGCCGATAATCCGCCATCGGCGGATCGCGACCCCTGGACTTTTTGATTTTCCGCCGTATTATGCAGGCGACCTAATCGAAACTCGATATCCCTCGAACGATTGCTCCCCCCTCGGCTACCATCCCGGAGAATTCTCGGTCGTTCGCGCTTTTATTAGCCCCTTACCTCGAACGATCTCGACCCCGGAGCGTCCCTGCTTTCCCCAACACCTTCGAGCGTAAGCCTCCCAGGACGGCCTTCTGGACGCTCGAGGAATATGGATGAAGGCCGGTCGTCGTGTTTTCAAAGTTCCGCGCCGCGCGCCCGCGACTTTAACTTCAGTTTTTAATGAATACTCGATCGCGATGTACTACCGGGTGTCTCGGATGTAATGGAATAGAGTGGGCCCGGCGCACTGGCGGAATAAAAAATTGTATGGAGAAATTTTGAAGGGCTCTTTCTCGGAGCGTTGCGTCATAGGATTCTCTCGGATATCCAGTTTACGGTTAACACTAAACGTACCGAGCGGGGTCAAATGACCCCTTTTGAACATTTACCTCAAATTCGTACCTTTATTGTTAGTTCTGTCGGTCATCTGACTTTCTTTCGATTCATTCAAGTTCCCGCTTTCCTTTTTCTCGTAGCTTATTTTTTTACCGACAAAAATCCTTTACCTACCTTATGTACCAAGCGGAGTCAAATGACCACCTATGGTAAGATTAGGTGTAGAAAAATGCCGGTACGTTTGGCGTTAAAGAGAGTGGGGGCGAATGTAGCGCGGATACGGTTTCGCTAGCCAGCAGCGGCCGGAATCGGCTGTCTCGAGGAGCAGGGCCAGCAGCTATATCCGTCCGCGATAATCCAACCGTGCTCCTTTAGAATCTAGGCGCTATGCTGCCAAAAGATCTCGGATACGGCCAGGGTGTAGTTCCTAATGGGGCGACGACTCCCTTCGCGCCTTCCCGAGTTCGTTCATGGTGCCCATTGCCTCGATACCGTCCCCCCTTCTGGGCTCATTACGCGGGATAATTAAGGATTCTCTCAGCGTCGCGATTATATTCGTCGCTGGCGCTCAAAGAAGCGCGCGCCTCGCCACTTTCCATCGCCCTGCCTCCTCTCGCAAGCTTCCTGCGACGCGATAAAGCACTCGGGGATTCAAACTTCCTCCCTCATAATCTCGAATGTTCCTTACTCGCTTTGACGATGATTCCACTAACGGTGCGCCCTCCAATTTTTCACCCTTTTCCCGCTCGATCGAGTTTCCGCGGAGCGGCTTTGTCGCCCAAGTTTTCCCGGAAATGGCCCGACGTTTGCGCTTACTTTTCTCGAATACAAGCTGACGAAGAGCAAAGTTATCGACTACCGTTACGTCGAGTAGTTTCTAACGAGCGCAGTTAGTCCGCTCGACGATATTAAATTGCCGTCGAATTATGGTAACGATGCGGTAGCCGGCGTGGCCGTGTAATATGTTTTCACAATGTCGAATGAATCATTTCGAATCTACGCGATGTATGTCGCGGTTGAAGTTCTACGTCTTTCGCTTTCCTTGGGTCTGCCTAGATCCCGAAAATGATCTTCCGGATCGCGCGGAAGCCGTGAAGTCGCTGTGATAAAGTACGCGCGGTTATTGAATCTCCCTAGTATAGGGTGGGCCATCTACCGGTTTGTTTCTCTTAAATCTGTAATTTAATCTAAAATCTTTCTCTAACTTAAATCTTTCACTAAATAGTTCTGGTTTTTCATTCTTAATAAAAAAAAATTTCGTTTTAAATATCGACGTAGACTCATTTTATAGCGTTTTTAGAGACAAAGTTTTAACTGGCCCACCCTTTACATTCCCCTGGTAACGTACAGGGAGCAAGGCAGAAGGACTCAACTTTATCCTTCGCGACTAGACTTCGATTCGCGAGGCGTCGATGGTTCTCGGATCAGACTCGTACCCCCACACCTAGTTTCATCCTCCCAAAATTTGACCACCCAACCTACAACTCGTCTCCTCCGATTCAACCTCGAGCTCCAGGTCGCGCCTTACGCGCGCGTCGCCAAGATCGATTCTACGATCCCCGGATTCCGGCGCGAAAGCGACGCTCCGCAATTTCCCTATACCTCGGGCTCGAGCGGCGGGTTTTAGGCTCGTTGGGCACGTCGGTCGATGTCCCAAATTAAAAGCAACGACGATCAAAGTTAAGTTTCCTCGGAGTGGATTTCCGGGGCGGGCAAAGTGGAACGACTTGGCACGAAGTTCCGCGCGGCCCGTCGTGTCCTGGAAGGAAAACGTCACCGTCGTTTTAAGATTCGCACGGGGCCGGAAGGGATCGTCGAAACTTGGCCGGAAGTGGCAAGCGGAGGAGAAGGAGGGGGCTGCCTTTCGGCACGCGATTTGAGGCGAGCCGCTGTGGGAACCCGGGGATAGACAAAAGCGGCGGCCGCGGCGGGAGGAGGGAGGAGAGAGAAAAGTTGGCAGGGATTAGAATCGACGGCCGTGAGATCGGCTTTCGAAAGTGCACCTTGCACCTCGCCGACGTACTTCCGTAACGTGTACATCCGGTCGAAGAGCAGGCGCATGATAAAGGCGAACCTATCGATCGCTACGTGACGGGGCTGCCTTTAACTTTTCTTCCGGGAACTTCCATCGCCTCTCTTTCCCCTCGATCTTCTCCTTCCTCTCCTCCTCCTCCTCCTTCGCGCTTCTCCGCTCGCTGCACGGCCAAACAGAACGGCGGATTGGAGGTTTATTCATTTACCAGCTCGGCGCTGTTCGTGTAACGCTTTGCTCCGAGGCGAAGCCCTTCGCGCGGATTTTATCTAGAATCCGCTTTTTTCGATCCCGCCTCAGGAGCTAGGAAGCGTACGGTGTAAAAGTCGTTGAAACATTAATTGGAGCCCCGCATCGAGATCACCGTTTGCCTCTCGGCTTTTTCTAAGCCCGGAGTGGCTTCCGGTTTCCTCGAGGAATCCGGCTATCTGCCTCGAAAGTGGTGAGGTACTGCGACCATAAGATCGGGGTATTTTTTTCTTTTTCTCTCTTGGAACAGACGGAGGAACGGGAAGAGGCAGGAGGGCGTATTTCAATATTACGAGTTATTTTGTTTCTTGTCCTCGCGAGTGCTGCAGAAATGATAGGGCGGCGTGAATAGCCGGAAAAGGGCTTTGCCGCGAGAGAAATGCTCCATCGATCGTTCGCTCGTCGGCATTTTTCCCTTTCCTTTCTTTACATTTGCAGCGCCCCCGGGCACATCGATCGTTCTGTACGCTCGTATGCCGCTTATTTTTTTCGTCCTTATGTCAATAGAAGGCATTTCCGGGCCGCAGCGAAGGAAACCGCGAATGGCTACATTTACGCGCTTTACTCCACGTCGCGTCTACCGACCAATGGTCGACGTTTCGCCGCGAGTTTTTTTCATTACGACGTTAAAGCAATACCCCGTTTCCAGTGTACGCCCCCGCACGCTTCGCCCCGGCCTTTTTATTCCCGATATAATGTAAGTTATTTAACCGACAATTGGCGCGCGCGGCTCAGGCACGATGGAGATTGGCCCGTTAAAATTACGTCGGCTATTTTTTTTTTTCTCCCACCAAACCCGACAACGAGACCATTCGTATACCCGGTTTTTGAAAGGTTTTTGTCCCCCCGCCCTTTTTGCGAGAGCTACATTTTTCCGCCCACCGTCGAATTCTACGTCTGACTTTTGGGATGTTTTGTACCGCGTCCTGGATACCCCTGTTAAAAATAACTTTCGTCCTTTCGTCTAGAATTCGGTTTCATCTAGTGATATTCACGGTGGAATGGATGTCACTTTGCAAAATGAGTTGCCGACGTCGATTTTCCAAGAATCGATGCGGCGCTGAGCGTGTAAATTGGACATACTGGTCGGTCAAACTCGGAAATGTGGTAGGGAAATAACAGTCGAAGACAGCTGTTACGTTTATGGCGTCGAAGGTCGCGATCCTCACCGCGCCCCTCCATTTCTCCATTTCAATGGACAAAGGGATGTCCCCTGGCGTGGAGGACGAGGCGAAGAATAGGCGTTAATAGATTAATGGAGGCGGAATACGAAAGCCATTCAGCAACGAAGTACGGAGTCCCGCGGCACTGCACCTGTGCGACGGCTTCTACGCCCTGTCGCGGATCGTGTGCCAAGAAAAACTTGCCGCGTGTTGGTTAATCTTCGTAATATATGCACCGCGAGCATTCGCTGAGAAACGTCCGCGGCGGAGATAATAATCGTAGTTGGTCGATGCTGAATTTTTCTCTCCGCGTATTCTCGAGCATGGCTCCCTCCTCCTGCCGGCTCAGGTCTCACCTGGAACGCAATCCCTGGATAGGTCCGGAATAATCCACGGGGTCAAGATTATTCTCGAGCAGCCCCAGGATCCAGGAGAGGGAGAGTCGTTTCTCCGCCAGAAGTGGAGCTCCGCTCGACCCTGTTGACGCCGCTTTCCATAAAACGGTCATCAATTTCCAGGAGGCGCGGGCGCCGCTTCAGACGACGCTGAAGTCCGCGTCTCGCGAAGTTTCGCGCGCAATAAGAGCGTTGGATATGGGGGAAAAATTAAGGAGGTCTCCAGGAGCGATTTCGAGCTGGAAGCTGCGCGACAGAGCGATTTCTATGCAGGGGTGTGAACAGGGGGGGGGGGGGCATGCACTCGAGAAAATCAACGTTCGCAACTGAGAATTCATGAAATCTTCGCGCCGTTGATGCAGCTATAGTACCTCCTTCAAGCGCCCCCCCCCCTCCTTCTCTGCCATCCTCCACGCTCTCTTCTCATTCCCTCGCTGGTAACGTAATAGGTGGGGATGCGTACAAAGTGGCGGGCTAGACGCTCAACCGGGCCATAACTCAGGGTGAGAAACACCAGTGGCGGCCCTCTTCCCGCCTTGGCACCGTCTTCCTTATCCGTACGTCGCAAATTGAGAGAAGCGCCACTTCCCTTCGGCTGCAGCGAAAGTAAGGAGCCAATATTCCGGCAGCCGGCGTCGCCTCTCCAGCCCTTTGGATCGCGAGGCGCGCCCTACCTGGCCGCCAAGGGCGGCGAGGCAAGCGCGCAGCACTGTCTGCGTAAACGAAGAGACGGAGCGCCGCGGTTCACCGCGCGTCCCTTAATTTCAGCTCGCTCCCTTTGAACCCTCCCGCCCCTCGCCTCGAGCTTCTCCCTCGACCGAGCCTAAATCAGCCGCGAACTTCTCCCTACTTTCGTAGCCCGATGGGGCCGCCGGAAGTTCCAATGCGATCATCCAATTACCGGATTCGCGCGGAAAAGCCGCTCAAAGATTCGGTCCGTGTGCTCTTTCCCTCGACCGCCAAACGAGGCTTCTTCGACGCTACCTAACGAACGTTATCCCCGGGGTTAATTACTTTATCACGGTCCAGCCGCCTCCCCGCCCTCCCTTTCATCTCCTTTCCCGGTGTCTTATCCCCGTATCCGCTCCCCGCCTGCCCCCTCGCCCTTTCCCCTCGCCACGCCGTTATCAATTAGGATAATTACCCGGCCACCGCGACGCGCACCCTGCCTTCGATGCACTTTGAACGGGCCGCGACGGAAGTCCGTTGGATCGGAAAACTGGACGGGCCGGGGCCATCGATCCGGAGCTGGCCGCCCCGTTCTCGAGGTAAATGGATCGAGAAAACTCGCGTGGCCGGTGCCTTTGGAAAATCAGGATGTTATGTAGGCCAGCCGTCTGGGCGAGGAAGGAGGAGAGGCCGAGCCTGGAATGAAATTTTTTCGGCGAGCTTTTTAACGAGACGCTGTTTGCCGACCGAACATTGTTTTATACCGCGGAGTATACCCAAAAACGCGCTCGTGAAAAAGCCTGTTTTTCGAGCGGTGTTTTTTGGGCAAACGCGAATTTGAGATATTTGGAGATGTCTGTTTGAGTTGCGGTGAAGGGTAGGGTCGATGGATAAAGTTAGGTGAAGATTTATTTTTTTTTTTACCTTTTAATGCCTCTCCGTTACCATGGCTTTCCGATTTTTGCCCTCTGGGATATTCGTGGTGTGGGGAGAGGGAGGGGAATTTTGGGATGATGGAGATGTGATCCGAGACTTGAGTCGAATTGAGCGATGTACTTAGTATACGATTCTCTCTTACGTATGTATGTACGTGTTTTTTTTTATGTACATAGTTTTTTTTTACGTATAATGGGTGATGTACTTGATATTATACATAGTAATTTCTTACGTATCTATATGTGTATATGCATATATATATATATATATGATATATTAAAAACAAAGTAATCATAGCCTACTTTATATTCACTCTCTTATATGTTTTTATCCTCAATTCTTTTACGGTTATTTTCTTACTAGACTTTCTCTTTCGCTTTTTATTATAAAACTGTTTCGTTCCGCTTTCTGCTTTCGAACGTTCACTGTCGCTTGCCAAATCTTACTGTCCGTACCACCTTGACTTTCCGGCAACGCCTTCGGTACTTCACTACCGCTCCTACGATTAAACATTCCTCTTCCATCAGGATTCATCACTACTTATCGTTCATATACACAGACGCTCCATTCCACAGTTTTTACGCTCTTACAGCTGTATGGCTGAGGAGGTCAGGGGCAAGACTATTTTTAGAAAAAAGGTGAGTTTACCATCAAGGCATATATTTTCAGGTTTTTACAAGAAGAAATTTACTTAAAACTAAACTTACCGAAGCGACCAAAATGACTGATCAGTCGTTTCATAAAAAAATTGCTGTACTTCATATAGGGACATTTTTTGAGATTTTCCATAATTTTACCACGGAGTGTCAATCATTCTATCCAATTATCGACATTTTTTCTTAATACTCTTTTTGTATAAAAATATAAGAAGTATGTATAAATATGTCTAGGAAATGGTTGGTAGGTTTAGTGTTCAGAAAAGCGATGTGGGTTAAAAAATATTTAATTTTTGAACTCCGTGCATTAACCGTAAAAGCTTTTTTGCATGTAAAAGGACAGTGTCTTTACGCAAATAATTGAATGTATTTTTCCTCTGTTTGACGAATTCTTTTATAATAGTCGGTGTTTTGTCACGTAGTGGAAGTTTTAATATAGTAAGAAAGATATGTAAAGTTTTGAATAGCTTCTAAGTGTAAAGCGGATTCTTTGGTCTTTACATGTATATATGTACAGCGCGGATGTAACGTCATTACAAGACTTTTAGTGTACATTATTTATGTATTTAACATTTTATTTATATCAGAATTTACACTTTGTATTTGTAATGAAATTTCAGATACTTTATACTGGGTTTAAAGATACTGCCAATTAACAAAATATTTGTGGGGGATTGATTAAGATTTTATTCTTTGTATGGATGGTTAGGTTCAAATATTTTTTCACCAGCGACTTGTGTCGATACAGGTGGATAGTTTATTACTATTACTAAGATACAGTTTACGCAATATATGTTTCTCTATATTAACTCTGCTCTGCTCTCTACTTCGACTCTAGACTCTAACTCTTTACTCTATAACCCTTTACTCTTTATTCTTTACTCTGCCCTACTGTTCTCTCTGACTCTTCATTCTGGACTCTTCTCTCTGACTCTTCTTTCTCGAATGCCCTATATATTCTATCCCAAAATTCTCCCTCTTCTAAATCATGCCCTTCCTCCTTAGCATCCCTGCACGCACCCCCTCTCGTTCATAGATGTTCTTACGCTGTGGGCTACGTGCATTCCTTTAAACCACACGTCACTTAAAACCAAACCATGCACTGTCTATATTGCTCTTGTGTCGTCGCCTTATAGCCCAAACACTCTTTAGTCGGTCTACGCTGTTATAATCTATGGAATATTTATGTCTTCTCACGCCGGACTAGTTTCCCGTTCCCACATATTTTAAACTATTTTTTATGACATTTAAGGCATGATAACATGCTATGAATATAGAAAAAGAGCAATTATACTATTAGTGCATTTAACTTAAGATAACTGTGTTTAAAATATCTTTATAGATAAAAAAAAAAAACACCGCGAGAGTGTTTGCCATTTCGTTCAGTAAAAGAATATAGAATATACATATGTCTTTGCCTTTTATACGTTCTCAAACATGATCATATATCTTAAAAATAATTCTTGAGATTTTTGTAAAATATGCGTCTAAAATAGGAATAATTGAATGTTACTTATTCCTTCACTTCACACTTAAATGTAATAAACTGCCTCCTAAAATTTTAACGGTATTCTCTTGGGACTTATCATGCATACAGGAATCTTGTTAAATAGTGATTTTACGCATTTTTACACGAAAAGCAGTATCTTTTGATAAAGCAGAAGTTATGATAAAATAAAAAATCGCCAGTTTCATTTTCTTATTAAATGCATCTCATAAATGTATTTTATGCATTAAATGCCGGTCTACCATTCGGAATTTTCAGACTTTAGTAAAGTAGTATTCATTCTTCTTTTACAGGAAGCTGCATGTATTGCAAGAGAAATCGAGGAATTATACACATTATGTTTTATAATAGAGCAATGGCTCAACAATATCGGCATGTTATCTAAATAAGGCTGAGCTCAATTTTTCCGCGGGCATTGCAAATAATAAATGATTGTTATGCGGGAGTGTGCCAATCACCGTCGGAAATTTAGAAGCGGGAGATAGATTTCGCTGATATATCATTCTTGTAGCTTATTTTGGAACGGTGAGAGGCCCGCAGCACGTAACTAAATGTATGATGATAATTGTGGCGAGAATGTCAGGTGGCTAGGGATTACTTCGTTGGTATACATTGGCTTATGTATTTGCAGAGGCACGTACGTAACCGATTGTTGTTCCTGCCATTTGGACCTAATTACCTTACGGTTCTAGAAACACTTTCATATCATGTAACTAATGACCATGCGCACCCTCCGTCGATTGACTCCTTACAAAATATTTTTTCTTTCGCCATATTTGTCACGATTGACCACTTGATAAAAGTTTAATCAACGATTATATGAACCATGGACTTAATGTTTTGATACCCAATGATAAAATAATACTAAACTTTTCCGACAACCAGTACCAAGCAGGTAGAAATGTATTTTTTAAAAAGTATTTTATAGTATAGACCATTGTATCAGACGTTGTAAAGGATATAATTTATGTAAAATTCACAAATTTATACGTGTTCGTAGAGCTGTAATTAAGAGATAAACAAGTTCTGAATGTACGTGCACTTGCAAAGTTATAGTTTTACTTAAACTGTTAATTTTCGTGCAACATTCCAATGGCACAGCGTATTTGTGGAACCAGTAAATGCTTTTGAAGAACTGCCTCACTTAAAGTCTCATACGTATAACACACACGAAAAGATAAGTATTTAGTATAGGAACGGTATAAAAGCTTTGTAGAGTAGTGCGATAAAATCTTCATAAGAATCACTAAAGTGGTACCTTCCTAAGTGGCACTGCGCTGCTCCTACGTTATTTAAATCAGACCCACAATACGGTACCCGATGGGAATCCTTTGACAAGAGTTCACTACCTGACAGTGCCTAAAACAAAAATATAACTTTTTTAATTTAACTTTTTTTTTTACGAAATATGCTTATTACCGTTTTGGTGTTATTTTGCCAAAAAAAATAATACTAAATACGATACAATTACGCCGACTTATTAATAATCTCTAATACTTATTCTGAAACTCATTTTATTTTATTATCGTCTCCGGCATATTAAGAAAAACTGGTTATTAATCACATTTGAAATAATATTTATAAGAAAATATGTTAAATATATTACAAATTGTGTGGTGCGCGAGAATTTTAACGGTATTTGGACGTTTGGTAAAGATAATGGGTTGGAACAGTGCAATCTTATAGGTGGACAGTCGTGCCGACCGGCGCACCATAATGTATTAAAGGGCATAGAAATAGAAAGTGTGTCCTCGAAATTCTGATTGAGGCTATGTATGAGGGATGTATGTACTGTGTACCGAAAATGCACAGGCTAGTCTCGTAGAGACAGTCGGGAAAAGATAGTCGATCGAGAGAATCGCGGAAAGGTAGTCAGCAAAATCGGGTGCGAACAGATAAGAAGTACGACGTAAAGAAGTTAGTTAAGAAGTACGACGAGCAGTACAATCTTAAATCTCAATTCTCTCCGATTAGTAATAGTGTCAATAGTATTTGTAGATGTTTTATGGCTTTTAATAAACTATATATACATATACACACATTTGACCACAATTGTAGATGAGAAGGCAGTCGGTCGGTTTGATATACTGGACACGTTTATTTTAGATATGTACATGTGGCGAAGACTAGGCGATGAGCGGTACTGGGTACAACTACGCGCTTTTTCAGCTAAGCGGACTTAGAACTAGGCGGATTTAAAGTTAGGCAACCTTAAAGATAGGCTCTTATCGGCTGAAGGGGCATAAACCTAATGCTTATTGTGGCGTAGGCGGAACGGTCGCCGTTATTAGGCACGCTTGGAGTTTCCCGCTAGTCTTCGCGGTCCGGATCTACTCCGGTTGCGGTAATCGGTATAACCATGCCTCGGGGTTAAAGGACCTAATCCCCGATGGCCGAAATCTGAAGTGCCCGTTGTTCAAGAGGACCTTTGAAAACTGGATAATCCGCTGGGAGGCTTAGAATGACCTCCGTCTCTTAAAAGTGGCGAATTGATCGGGAAAACGACTATTCGTTACTGACGTTGATGCCGACTGTCAGAACGATCGTTGGAAGTAGCTCTGGAGCTTGAAAGCCAAAACACGTCTATCGGTTAGGAACTTGTCGCTATTGCTGAATATTTTGCGTGATGGATTATATTCGTTACTGATCATGTCTTATCGCGGTCGTCGCGAAATACTCGCGAGGAGATGCTCGCGGTTAAGCCCACTCGTAGCCGCGCGCGCTGATTACCGCAGCTTGGGTTTTATGTCGTGGGCTCTCTGATGGATACGTTAGTGTATTCGATACAATGATTATGTATATGTAAATATTAAGTATGCGTTACATAATAATTTTTTAAGTATTTCGCGTGACAAAATATTCTGTTGCGGGCGAAATTGCAGTATTTCGTTTTTATTCGAAAGATATATAATTTTATGCCTTAGCTATAGGTATTTGATTTTTTGTCAAATGTACACTCTGCCAAAACGTGGCCGGGCGATGCGGGCTTATGCTTCTACGTTACTAGACGAGCGACTTGTTTTTTAGCTGCGTTAAGCAAATTGTGCCTCCATACTCGCAAGTATCACTTAAATCGCAAGTCTTGAACCACGTCTTCTCATCCATAAGTGGCAGTCGGGTCGAGCCTTTTTGTCGTTATTATCGCAGCACGGCTTATGCATTCAGTGAAAACTGCGGTAGTAATTATATTATGTTTGACTTCATTTTCATAAAAATCTCACTAATATGTTAAAGAAAGTGAAAGTGAAAAAGTTTGTGGCAATACTTTGTAGCCCGTTTTTTAAATGTGTTTCTTGTCTACCTCGCATTTGACCTGTCTCTGTTGTCCAAGGCTCCCTTTACGCGCTAGTTTCTGTGTTCAGCAGAATGCAAAGACCGCGAAAACCGTCTTGTACCTCGTAAGTGTCAAAAATCCAGTTTATGTTATGGGAATCTCATGACGATATTACTGTACAGAGTTGTTGTTATTGCAAATTGCCAGAAAGAGTCATAGAAGGGAGAATTGTAGAAGAGTCGAGAATTATAATTTAGTCAAGTAGTGTTGCGTAATTTTATTTATCGAAACAATATAATTATTTTTATAATTATAATTATTATACAAAGAAGTAGTATTTATTTAACCTCAATCGCCACAGTCCCATCGATGAGATATAATGTGCAAATATTCCAATTCACAATTCCTATACAGATAAATCAAACTATTACCGAAAAAGAAAGATCAGATCTCGAGCGATACACTATTTTTCGTCAGATAGTGATTAGATGTAGAAGACGTTATTCGAACCCAATTGGTACAATGTATCTGGTATCACGCAAAGAGTATGGTGCATCCTAATAAAATCAGTGACAGGAATGTGAGTAATTGGTTGGACAAAAAGTGCACACCTCTCCTCACATATATTTTCAATCCAAGCATATAATTTGTTGGGCGTTCACATACGCTAATTTAACTGCGTGGTAAAGGTAGTACATGAGAGGTATCGGGAGCAAGCGAGTCGGCGTAAAGCAAGAGTTGAGTCTTAAAACATTGACGTAAACTGAATCGTGGTACGTGGAACTAATAAATCCTGGGTTTTGGTAGATTTCCCGTAAGCATAGCGATCTTCCTCCTTCACAGTTAGTGACGTTAGCTAGATGGAGCAAGCTAAATGTGGGGACTTGGCGAGCGTCAAAAGAGGAGATAGACCTATGCTACCTCAGAGTTTTTTTTTTAAAGGATTCTATAGATAGAATAAATGATTGACCCGACCAGCCGATTAATCTGATAGATTATACAGCAAAATCAACATGAATGTTACTCAGAATATATGGATTTGCGATATTCACGAGGAAGGAGACATGGTTTTCTAGGTTTCTGTTCTACTCTACTGAACAAAGGAGATAACGTATAAAGGGGACTTTGGATAAAAGACATAAGTCAAATATAAGGTGAGACAAGAGAGACATTTAGAAACCACCTAAAAAATATTGTTATAAACTTTTTCAATTTCAATTCTTTTAATCAAACATTTTCTTTTAACGTGTTAATGAATACGATCAGAACGAGGTCAAACACGATATTATATAATTGACTACAGTTTTTGTTAATAATAACGACAAAAAAGATGTGCTACTTAGACGACATTTACGAGCAAGGAGACACGATATGAATGACGCCAACAAGAAAGAAGTCACTACATTAAAAACCTCTTTGTCAGCAATATGTTGATGTTGCTTACGAAGTGAAGAAAAACTCATTATAGTTAAGACGATATATTAAGATTTAATATTATATGTACATGAAAAAAAAAACAAAGAAACATGCAGTAAATTAAACGAAGACTACATTAAACTAATTGCTACGAGCGTGTCGGTTACAATTTTGGGTGTGTTGCGTGGCGCGTCGCGAATCAAAAGGGATTTAGAACTCGTAAATAAAACGTTTGCACCCACGTAGCTTGGTACGGATGAGTGCTGGCCCCGAAAGTCCTGAAGGACAAAGTCGCTCTCCGGATTACGGAATTATTTTCACTTTATCGCTTTATCGATCCCCGATGGTTTGTTTTTCGGCACTTCATTGTTCGTCTACTTTCACTCGAGTCACGGGCGCGTGTAGGTTGCAGAGCTCGGCATCCGCGTGGATTTCACGAACGTCGTCTTCCGGCAGGCTCCCAAATTTTGTCTCCATTAAAAACAATATAAAAACTAAATAGCGTAGTTTAACTAAAGTTACGAGAAAGTTTTAAAACTTTTTACATTATTCAGAACTTTCATATTACATTTGAACAAAGCACTTTTTCGGCCTGCCAATGGTATGTGATGAAGATGCTTGTAACTTGCCGGTTACTGGGATCAATCGTTTGAATTACCGACAACTAAGTACGAAGACGATGAGCGTGTAGTTAGTGTCATGTAAGTGCCGCGGGTAAATTTGGGCAGATGGCAACAAGTGCATAAAACACCTGTTGAGGAGACTTGGATTTGAGTGTCGCCCGAAAGCACCTCAGAAATTTCGGAAAAAGGAAAGAATCATGGCAGGCTCGCGTAAAGTAAACAAAGTGCATAGACATATACACAGGCGGGCCCACAGACAACAAAACGGAGCGTAAGTTTATATATTCTTTCCGTCATGTTGTTACCAAAGTGGGCCAAAGTTAATTTTGTAAATAGGCATTTAATTGTATATACCCGAATTATTCATTGTGAGTGTCCAAAATCTTTGTTATAATTTAAAACTTAATTTAGCGTACACTTAAATAAGAACCGAGTCAAAATAAAAGAATATTATTATTCAATAGAATCAAAATCCTATTATTCTAGAGGTGTTCCTCGTTTAACACGTTGACGTCGGTACGGATATTCGCTGTACGTTCCGTGCGGCGGCGCTTCCACTAGCGCTCCGCTCCATGGGGCAGCGCGGCACCAAATTATACTGTTTAATGCTTGCGCCCTAATACTCATTGGCTGATTCGAATAGACCAAAATTCCAAAATCCTCAAAATTCCAAAATTCCAAAATTACTAAATTTAAAAATTTAGAAAAACAATGATTGATTATCTATTAAAGAGTGTTGAGAATCCTCCTAGTGAAGAACTAATAGTAAGTAGACGGAAAAAACATTTTTTAAGTTCATACCAAGGATCCGCGAGGAAGATGAGGAAAAGATGTAAAGAGTGTTACAAGCGATTAACAAACTTAAAAGGTACACAGTACGCCACAAACAAAACGAAAAAAGCAATGACCTTTTGTAGCAGTTGTCCGAATAAGCCGGCACTTTGTTTAAAATGTTTTAAAAAATTGCGTGGGAAACAATAGATATTTTAAATGTATTGATTAAATTATAAGTTATGTATTTTGTGTTAAATGTTTGATTATAAGGTAGAAATGTTAATGTATAATGTTAAATCAATAAAATTACATTTTGTACTAAGTATTTTTTGATATACAAACGTGGCCCATCGGTGATGCAGGTCGCCTCACAGAACAATCTAGCATGGGCCACCGGTGGATCAGGCCGTCCCATGGAGCAGACAAGCATGGGCTACCGGTGGGTCAAACCGGCGTCAACGTGTTAAACTGCGCACAGTCTAGACCAGCATCCTGCGCTGCATCCATCGAAATTTGAATAATCCTATATTAATCGCTAGTCCCTTTTGGGATACAAAATGGGAGTAATTAAAAAAAAAATCGGCTAGCAACGTAAAGAGGGTCGGTTATGTGGTGTATGCAGAATTTTTTTGCAGTCGATTGGACTTATCCTGCCTTAAAGCGGTCGACCTGTAAACATGTATTCCCCTTGATAAATATTCTGATATTATTATTATTTAAAATGTAACTATACCAGCTGCAAGCCACGGAGGATTTTTGGCAGACAGAATCTAAAAAATTGTTGCAACCCGAAAAAATATAGGAGATATGCGGAAATGGAGAAATATTAACTTTTTAGAGTGTTACAAAAATGAAAATTTAGAAGTAAAGGTAAGGTTAGGCTTAGAATTGAAATATAATTCGTAAATAGTTTTGTATTTTTGTTCCTTTCTCATATGTTTTCGCATTTATCTAACATGAAGGTACTGAACATCGGTTTTGGCGTTATTCACTTGAATGAAATGTATTATTGTTAATATCTTTGGTGTCGAATGATAAGTCCGTTATATATGAATTATTTTTTTTTTAGAATATTCACCTAAAGCGTGCAACTACGATATAAACAACATTTGGTAAATTATTAGTTATATTTTAAGATCAAATACGTAATCTCTATGCATTCTCTACTTTGTTACGGACGTGTAATAACCTATAGTTAGATATTCATTTATCATATTTATCGTGAGCGAATTTTGGTTGTTATAGTAACAATTGTAGGCTAGGAGTTTTTTGGTAGGGACGTCGATCTTCTCTACGGGAGGAAAATTTTGATAGACTGCTCGACTCCCTGGGAGCACATCGGGCAAAGTGTCGTATTCACATCGACTAAAACTCCTACGGTAGCCATCACATTTGAGGAGATGGGGCACCGGGAACTGCAAGTAACACATCGCCACGTCCCCTTACACTGCGTCGATCGGACGACCATCATTGGGGTATCATGTTGGCCCCTAGGCTTGCTGAGCTAACTTGATGGGGCTGCGCGACCACTACTCAATGCCATTTCGCCCGAGATATTGTATGCAATGGCATCCCTATCTGCCCACTCGGATAGCCTGCAACTTCCAGTGGTGTTGCTGATGTAATAAGAGGAATTTTAAAATCCCTCTCAGAGGCAACACTGAAAGAATGATTAGTCGAGCGGGAGCGACGCGAGGCGTCACGCCCCTCACTCTGCTGATGCACTCTTTCTAGCGCAGAATCCGTCTACTGGTGGATCCACGCCGCCGCCACCTTTTGCAACATTACTTATTTGCAAAAGACCATGGCATTCCAGGATCTCTCGCTTTCCAGCACTGCGCAGGCGATGGCTAGTGGCAAGAGATTGGCACCTTGTTCTCACATTGGGATAGTGGTGGCACTGCGTCATCCTCTCCTTCCCGGTTGGACACAGGTACTTATCGAAGCACCCGCGCCTGGTGACCACCTGCTTCATTATGTAGATCAGCTTTCTCCAGGTCCTACCCAGACATTCTCCGTCATCGCTCCATCCGGCGCCGCAGGTCTCCCTAAGTCGTATAAATGATACGGCTTGTTTTAGACTGTGCCAAACAAGAGGGATCACGAAAAAAAGAAAACTATCCACGCCGGAGGCAAGGCAATCAAGACATTTTAAAGCCAATCTAAAAATGATTATTAATAACTTTTTTAATTTCAGTTTTTCTTGTCGGAATATTTTTTTAACTTATTGGTGAGATTTTACTGACCAAAATAAGACTAAACACGATATAATGACGACCATATTTAGTTATTTAGTATTTATTCAGTTGTTGATTTGATTAACTATTTAACCAAATTAGCAGTGTCGCTTACTTGAAAATTTACATAAAATATCATGTATATGTATGGAAATGTAAGTCATTCTTCAACTATTTCCGCTCAATACGCAATGTGCAGTGGGGCATTAATGAGAAAGGAGACAGTAATGGAATGACTTTAATGAGGAAGGAAACACCGTTAGAGGAATAACGTACAAGAATAAGTTTGTATCGCCAGTGCACGTGTAGGCGGATTTTACATTTGGCGCAAAATCAGATACTTGTAGCGATAGTACGAAATTAAATACCAACCGAATAAACATGAAATATTTTAGTTTAGCAAAATTTATGGATGCGTTATAATATGTGAAAAATACTTTCTAATTGTTATTTCAAATGTGATTAACAACCCATCTGTCCTAAAATAATCGGAGCTATAATGAAATAGAATTAGTTGTAGAATAAGTAATTAATAAGTAAATGTGATAGTAATTATATCGTGTTTCTCGCTAATATGTTGAGTATCGATAAACAAAATTTCAGATAAAAAAAGTTAACTGAAGGTAGTGTGGTAAGATTGTCCATTTGGTTAATCCTGGAGGAGTCCCCAAAAATTGTGATATAATGAATCGATGATTCATTATATATATATATATATATATAATACCACAATTTTTGGGGACTTGTGCA
>JBCFXI010002492.1:0-21894 GCA_038496175.1 Ampulex compressa | reverse complement strand
GGTGTCGAGTCAAACACTTTCAAGCAAGGAAAATCTCTTATCTGCTCAGGAGTGACATGGTAATCGAGTGGATAAAGATTCCACCCAGAAAATCCAATTTTATATGTGACTTATCATTAAGCCTTAGCTTAAGAGCCAGAGTATTAAAATACATCCCACAGAATAGTATCATAACATGGGATAATCTGTATTATATATTATATATGTGTGTGTGTGTGTGTGCGTGCGTGCGTGCGTGCGTGCGTGCGTGCGTGTGTACGTGCGTGTGTGTGTGTTATAGTAACGAATGATCCTTATGAAAGGATTTAACTAATAGCTAGAATCAGTTAAATTGCTATTTTTTATTTTTCCCTGATTTTTAATGTGTTTTTTGGTAGTCTACACAGATGCACAGCAGTATTTTTCGTAGGCGTGAATATATTGTATAATAGTAATTAAAACAGAGGGGCAAATCCTACCGGTGAATGTGAACGTAATAGAGATGTTTTAAAAGAATGAGAATATGGAGGAATTTTTTTGTTCTAAAATACTTGCCTGCAAGTGTTATCGACATATCATTTTTTATCATTTTGACATCGATAAACTCATCGTACGAATGTCGAACATTACCATTCGATGAAGAAAAACCGATATCTCTCCTATCTGCTAGTTTACACACTCGTGCACTTTCTGTTAAAATAACGATGCGTACGTGGCTCTAATACGAAAAAATACGAGGATTTTCACGTGTTTTGAACATCCTGCAGTCCGTCGTCATGTGTTGAGTCTATCTGCTCCGCTTAGATCGATTCAATTCTTGATTCGTTTTCCGCATTCTTTTTCAGCGAGCATTAAGCGTTTATTGCGATACAAAATCTTACGCTTCCCAAAATGGAATCGTTTTGCGTTTGTATTGATTGTTAAGCAGGAAGATTATTTTTATCTGAATAAGTTACAGCAGGAGACGTTACTGCGGATGGCAACATCTCCGAAACATTGCATGTTTAAAGAAGGGTTTGGTGATTTATCGAGTTATCTTATCATCTTTAGATTATGAGTGATCTGGATAATTCTGTGTTTTGTCTCATGACTACCGTGTAAGGATATCGAAAGAATATCGTGAATTTTATTCCCCAAGAACTTTAGCGTTAAGCCCAATTTGCATTCAGAAATGTTTAAAATAGATTTTTAGATCGGGCTTCTTGAGAAATATGTTGATCAAACAAATAAAAAAAAAAGAAGAAATATAGAGGGACATTAAAGTGTACAATAAAGGGATTAAATGCTATCGGGGAGAAGAGATATAATATAGTACAGATGAAGTAAACAATTTGTAATCGGGAAATTTGAATGGTATATAGACATTAGTTTTTAGCAGAAAGCAATATCACATATGTCAGCTATAATTATCTTTTTATGTCCTACAAAGATACCACCAATGTTGCATCTTATTGCCTTATCTAAAACATAATATACAATAATAATATATAATTTGCATCCTCTTACGCATGCACCAATATCCTACATTCTATATCCTCAACGTATTTTGCTCTAAGCATCAAAAGGATGAGGTCTCGCCACCATCGACAAAACTGTTTCACTTTTTTCCCCACATATTTCTTCTTTCCGCTTTTGCGGTGCAAGCCATGCATTCTTATGCTCGCGCAACCATAAGAAACTCGCAAAAAATCTCATCCCATTTGTCCGCCTAACGATATGCTCCTTCCCTCATTTCACCTGGATATGCAAAGATATGCCTCGGTGTTATGTCAGCGCGTGTTGATGCAACGGGTATAACAGAACTCCACCTGCAACGATGTTGATTGCCCGTGGAAACTGGGACACGTAATTCAGGATTTCGTAACGCGAGAATTTGCGGCTGTTTTGTAGAAGCGCCCCTGGCATTTGCCCCATTTTGGTTACGTATCCTGCCATCGGTACGAATGAAAAATATCAGAGCATTGTCGATATTTTCCAGTTCTTTTTCTCTAACAAGATTCCAACGCAACTCTTCACGGTGTGTTCAATTTTATTTCGAGTTGTATAACTTTGTACCCGGGTAACAGATATTTGAACGCTTTTTATCCTTTTCAGTTCAAATACTTCCACCCTCCTGCGCGAGTTTTGAAATTCCCAAGGGGCAAACAAAAGTGTTAATTAAAAGCACGCATCGCGCTATGGGTGGGCAAATACATAGATGAGTACTTGGCAAATGTACAGAACCGCCGTAAAGCTTTGATGATAGAAAATACGTTAATGTGTTATGCTCGGTGTGGAGTGGCAAATGGTTAACGAGAAATACATTTCACGATAGTCGATAGGATATAACAGTACAATAAGTGTTACGTAAACGTAGCGATAAATACTAGAATTTACGTAAGGCTCTTGCTCTATAAATATGTGAAACTACCAGAAGTGCAAGGTGGATTTTGAACGTGTCAACGTGTAATTAGGAAGTTTCCCTACCGTGAGAAAATTCGATTGGCGTGGTGTTTCAGGTGTTTCTATTTCTCGCTGACAGCTACGTTATTTAGGGGTTGTCATTGCAACTTTGTGCGCGTCTAGCTGGGAGTGAGCAGGTGCAAAGCGTGTCACCTTGTAAGATGTTAATCGATTCCGCAGACGGAACATGTAAATTACTACTTTTGTCTAAAGGAACGTCAGACGGCTATTCGAACTCCATGATTAACATACATTATTATGTTGTTCACGTATGTCCGACCGGGAAATGCAGAATAGTTTATATCGTAATAGTATGCGGATAATTCGTGCCTCGAATACCGTCACATTCCAAATCGGTGGCCAATTGGCCGGTTTGTATTTTAAAATGGAGCGAAAAACGGAGGTCGTTGATGGAGTCGTTATAATGTACACTGAAATTACTAACGGTGCGCCATTTACGAGATACGTTTCATTACGCTCGAATCGAATTCCATCGCATGGACCCATTGAACGGATAGAAAAGGTCCCGCAGGAAGTATGGAGGTACATTTCGCACACCCTCTTCGATGACCATGCGTCGTTGGAGTCTATTATACGACATTGCTCAAAGTAAAATTTATGTATTCTCTCGCTCGATTGCACGCGATATTCTTCCTAGCATTATTCAGGATTATTGAAACAAAATACGACTTAACTGTTGCTGTCATTGAGCTGAAAAAGTATAAAATGGTTTGTAAAAAATTCTCTTCGTCTTTCTCCTCTTTTTTCTTTTTTTTTTTTTTTTTTGTTAAATACGGTTCTGAGCAATTTAAATACATTTGTATTAAAGTATTGCGCACAATGGCGCATATGGTTTGCAGGATTGAGATACACCGATCATTATAGAGGAAACTGGAGACGGATGTAATCGATCGGCGAATAATTTTGAAATTCGCTCGGATGGCAGACGCCGAACGTGAACTCGCGCTATCAGAGGTTCGGCTTGTTGGATTATCATAATGCCGTATATCGCGACGCAGCACTTCCTAAATAAACATTTGCGTCCACGAACGTTCGCATAATCTATTCACACGTGATCTCCATACACACATATCGCCACGATCCTCGGTCTGTTTGTCGATTAGATCAGGACTCAAGATGCATGTTAGTGCAGGCCACGTCTGTAATTTTGCAGGGTTGTTGGCGGTACAATCCGCTATGCTCTCTGAATGAATATTGCATTTAATTGAGTCGCCGAAACTTGTTCGTGAAGCGTACATTTCTTTAGGATTATTTAATCGTTATAGTGTCACGCATTATCGTTGTTACAGTTTTTATTTATTCTGAGATAAAGGAGATCGTGTTTTTGAATCAACCGTGTCTATGCAACACTCTCCTCTGGGATGAGGCTAATCGACTAATGGTTTTGGACGAATTTTTGCAGGCATTGGGTAAATTATTCATCGAAATTACCGTAACGGTGTGCGTGTTCAACGAATGGTTCAGAAGCGAATGTAAGAAGTTGAGGGAAGATCTTAACTAAGCCTTTTTTCACAATAAAGGCTTTTATTGATTTTTCTAATTCGAGATAAAATCTTTGATATTCGAGTTTCTGTACACCGCGAAGTTTTCGTTCAATGCGCCTACTAGTTAAACTGACCCTTAATCTTTTCAGTTTTCTAATATACAGGTGACTGCACTTCAATTCTTCCGGAAATGACTTTCAAATTAGCACAAGTCGGAGAGTTCGACGATCTTTTCAATACGTAGCTGGGTACGCCTTGATTCCTCCAAGAAGTTCCGATTAAAAAACGAAAATATACGTTAGCTAATTCAGGTATCTGCGACGTCTCCGATACGTAGTCGAGTGCGCCTCAGGTGGTTCAGAAATATTTCAGTATCTTACGATTCAATGAAAGAAAAACTCAATTAACCTACAACTATGTGCGACTCGTGGTTTGATTTGCGAGTCAAAACTGATTACCACGGGCCTGGTCAGTGGTACGTTGGCCAGGCCAAATGTAAACACCACGTGTCACGCCCGTTCTAATAGGTACGACACACCGCGTAAGTCGTGCGTGATTGGTACAATTTAAGACAGATTTGCTGAACCGTGGAGTGGCTCGAAAACTCAACAATCCTGTTTACGTATTTTTCGGAGCAATCCTTATTATTATATATTGTTGCGACCTGTATCCTGGTATATGAAGGGTTCATCCCTGAGAACGCCCCGACAACCGAAGAACAATAGAAGATTGTTTATAATAAGACAGTATCTCGAGAGCGCGGAAGCGGTCGAACAAGTTTTGCTTTGCTCGCTGATTGATAAAATAAACAGTTCTTCCTGTTAACGTTACGTTGGTGTGTTACGTGTTTATAATTTCTACGATATGGAACCAACGGCGAGCGCCCCCGGACGCAACAATATTATTTGTTATTCATCATTCAAAGTTCGTAGCGTTATACTTTTACTGAGCACCTGGACCTCCCTGATCTTAAATTTAAGTAAGTATTTAGTCATATGTTAAATTACAGTAAGATTCAGTCATATGTGTAACGCTCTTAACCTCTTGCCCTACGATTATACATGTGTGTGCGTCCGTGCGTGCGTGTGTGTGTGATTCTGCACGTGCCCTTATCAGGCTGGTGCCCAGTTTCTGTTTACTGGGTGGTCCTAGAGTAACCGATATTAATGATTAGCCGAAATGTTTGAAGGTTTCGAGAACTTCTCCGTTTTTTCTGTCACGCTTGAAACGATATTGAGGCCACGGACATACGGACGTTTAATTCCGATAAATCTCTATCTTTGCTTTAGTTCTCGATTTCCTTTTTCTCTTTGCCGTGGGAACGGTGCTCGTCACAATAGCTTACGATTTAATCTTCAAAACACTGTCGGCATCAAATTGCACTTTTATCTACTTTTAAAACGAATATGATGACATAAAGGGAGTTTAAAGAAAACGTAGGTAATACATATTGTAACTAAACTTGCAATACTATTGTACTTCATCGCTCTCTACGTACAAACAATAACTACGTATATTCCTGTATCCGTTAATAATAAAGCGGAAGTATGAAGACATGAAGATCTTCTAAACAAAATAAACCAATCAGATGGGAGCAGAGATATCTTTCTGTATTCAAAGTACAAAAATAGTCAGAATTTGACTTTTAATAAAACAACGAGTCACGTTTCCTTTTTATTTCTCTACTCGCTCATCTAATTCACATAACACATTCATTTTACCACTGCGATCGATCAAGATATGTATCATCGGTACTATACACTTCCTTTAATAGGACAAGGAAATAAATCTGCTACCATAGCAACGCATACATTTATTTCCTTATAGTATTTCCTTATAGTATTCATCTCCATTACTGGTAAGACTGAGCAATAACAGAAATCATATATAAGCTTCACAAGTAATTCACGAGAACAATAAAAGAGGAACGAGAATGTACGAAGACATCTGTACGAATACCACTTACGAGACCAATTACGACCCAAGTCTTACCTTATCCCAACCTTTACAAAAACGCGCATTTGCATGAAGATCCGCCATATAGTCGCGAAACGGGTAGATCCGCCAGTTTGGTCGGCAGTGTGTTAACGAGCGATTCGAAACGTTCGCTTCTAACCGGCCCACTTTGGAGGATCATCGCTTATTCTCACGGGAACTTAGCGGGAGACCACCGTGGTATTATTAAACGTTCATAAACGCCTAGAGGCAGCGCCGGCTATGAGTATTCTCGTAAATTGTTCAATCACCGTGGAAGGGATACGGCTTGTAACGTCCGGCTGAGAACCTCTCGGTATCCCATACGGGACCGGCTGACTTACCACTTTGGCCATTTACGAGGATTCGCGTTATAAATAAGACTCGCGCAGTTTCGATTATTCTGTCGCTACACCCTTCATTATACCTCATGGAACTTTTGCTCCCCCTTTGAGATTTACGGGGAATAATTTCGGTGTCCATCAAAACGCCACGCGCGCAATACGGGTGCTCGTAAATCAAGCCGTTTTTCCGCGGCGCCTTATGCGAACGTGCCTCGCGACGGAGCTGCGCTTTTGATTCCGGTGATATCGCTGTACTTCGTTATCGATGTGATCCCTCCATCGAGGATCGCGACGATGCGGGGGATGAAAGGTAGAGGATGAAGCGTGTGGAATAACGAGATTTTGAGGGTTCGTTGGTTCTTTTGGAGCTAAACACGGGAGGAATGCGTTTTGTAATTTGTTTGTTTTTAAGTGTACGCCAGGCGGCAGTTCGTCGTAGACTGGCCCCGCGATTTGACTCTTGCCCCTCATACAATTTCACGTATACCATTTGCCACACTTTCTCGCACGCATTCCTCGCTTTTCTTTGAGCGATTAAAATATTGGGTTGTCCCAAAAGTGTCTTCTGCTATTTAGGCGCTGTTGCTTTATCTGACAATATTTATACAAACGTGAAACCTAATTTGTTAAATATTGTAGTCTTTATCCTTAGGTCGTCTTCTACTTGTATGCATAGTTTAATGAAATAATACAAAGCGAATATGTCGTGCACCATTACTTCTTTATGGAACGGATGGAACGTTTTGGACAATCTAATATATAAATATACGGATCCTCTGGCGCCAGCGATTACCGACCGCTACAAGATTATGCTGTGCGACATGCATATTCTGGTTCGATGTAACGAAATTTGTTATTGCCGCAATGAAGCTGGTACCACGATATTCGAATTCTACGTTTTTAGAAAGATCGACGAGCCATGTGCCAAGGTACACCTGTAAAGCATGACGTGTTCGTAGTGGAAATCAAGAATAGGGAATATATTTAATCTATCTCACTGAGCGCAGTAATCTGTATATAAATTGCGTATTGTTGTGTGGAAAGTTGTGAAAAGAACAGTATCTTATCTTAAAATTATTCCGTTGTTTTCTTTAAATGCTCTTTCGAGATACCTTCGAAGTTTTCTTTTATTGTAAACAATGTATCATCGCGGGATGTATGGGGCTTTTAGTTACATCCGTCGCATCGTTGTGTTCATTCGATTCTACCAAAAATCGATTCTCTTTTATCAATCGCTAGTGTCTTTAACACATTTGCATCATAAGCATATATGTACGCGGACATTTTCTAACCATTATCACTGCAGCACATATTTAAGCAAAGATTTCAAATCTAATGTATATAAACATAGGAAATTTTGAAAATAAAACACGAAAATCGCTCAAAATATTACACAACATAGAAGATCTTTTTAAGGCCATTTGCTGTTTAAAACATATAATTCATTCTGTACTGTGATGCAAATTGGTTAAAGCTTACTTCAAAACATATTAGTGTTTTCGTACTTATCGTCTTTTCCCCTACTTATTTAAATCTCTCCATATACCTAGAGGCTTTTTGCCCCGTTAATAAAATAACAATAGTAACGTAGAGTATGATTAGGAAGGGGGCACGGACGATAAAAAGAATTCGGACACTCATACGATAATCTGTTCCAGACTTCCGCCTAAGAAAAAATCAATGACGTGCTCGCACAGCGTGCTAAAACTGACAGAATACAAAAGGAATCGCCAACACAAGTACACACGCGTGTCCGCATACACGCATACACACGCACTCACACATAAATGGCTCAGTGCCCATAAAAAATTTCGCAACAATAATACTCTGAATAATAATAATCATTCTGGCCATCTGCTTAAGGCGTGGGACTTTCGATGCAGCAGAAGTCGGCTTTCCCAAGAATCTCAAAAGTCAACGTTCTCCGACTAAAACAGATTGTTTTGAGCCATAACGATTATTTCGAATTGCCCTGCGACCGTCGAGAGATTGTCTTAGCTAATGTTTCCCGGCAACCGTCGTAGTTTCCTCCGCGCGTAACCATGTCGCGCTCTTATCCAGGTCCAGCTTATGCCACGAGACGAGGAGGACGACGACGACCAAGAGGACCAGGACGAGGACCGTGGGCCTCGCAGGGAAGGTGGATGAGTCGCTCATTCCCGCGAGCGCTCGTTCGAAAGACGGCCGTTGCCGTGCGCGGCGTAACGATTATTTTAAACAACCGACCGGCCGGGGAATACAAAGTGGGTTCTTACGTAAATGCATGCCCTTTTTTCCGCGCTGCCGGCTCTTTGACGCCTCCCCCTCGCAGTCCACCGGCTGCGATGATCTCGAAGGAGCTTTCGTCCTTTTCTCGCTCACGAGGTTCGAGCTCTTATCTCCCTCTCACCCGTGCTCACTTCCCTGGAACTTGATTTTTTCTCGCACCTCGTTGCCTTTACCCTTGATTCGACTTTTCGCTCTCTCGCGCTTAAGGTTGAATCCTTTCTGGAGCGATTTTGGCGAATGCGAGGTAAGGATTGGGAGGAAAACGCTTGGTGGTAGTGACTTTGGTGTGTTATTAAAAACCTAGGTTTTTGTGCGCACCTAATTCTGCTTTTACACACTAGATACGTACCGAAGAATATGTGTAAAAAAAATTCGTGGAAAAAAATATCTTCAATGTGGCAGTTATAAAAATAAAAGTAAAGCAAAATTTTCTTCTTAGAATTTGGGTCGATCGTGTTAAATTGAAATAAGACGTGTAAAAAGAGCATTAAATTTTGTTAATTCGTGTTAAATCAAAATCGTATAAAAACAGAATTAGGTGTACAGTGATTGGATTATAGAATGGTTCTCAATCTGTACCCTGCGGAACACTGGTTTCCTGTAAAGATTTCGAATGTCTTCTGTGGTAATTGAATAAATTGCAAGGTAGTGCTGTTATTATTGTACGTAAAAGTACAATTTGTGTCTGAAAGTTGATTCGGGTTAACGTAACGACCAATGCACTACACTTCGATGAACAAAAAAAGTAGTAAACTCTTCTAATACATATAATAGCAAAAATTACGCAAACTGAGGAACAAGCGTATTACTTACCTTTAAGGATTTCCCTTCATACGGTGCGGTAAGGTTCAACGAATCATAACGGTCAATGCCCTAAACTTCGATCAACAAAGAAAGTAGCAAACGCTTCTAATACATCTAATAGCAAAAATGATGGATACTGAGGAACAAGCCTATCAGTTACCTTTAAGGATTTCCCTTCATACGGTGCGGTAAGGTTCAACGAATCATAACGGTCAATGCCCTAAACTTCGATGAACAAGAAAAGAAAAACGCTTCGGCTACTTCAGAAAGCTTCGTGCACGTTTCTCAGGTGGCATCTCCATTTGGCAGAAACATTGCGAGCGCGAGGAGACGTAGTCGGTACCATTAACGGTGGCATCGCCATTGCTGGCCATCCCGCGACGAAACAAGCGACGCACGTCGTTAAGGTTTTAATATTCATAGGAGAAGACCTTTTTGTACAGAAGCGCGAGGCGATCCGCTAAACGCTTTGCCTTCGGCACTTTCTCGGTGGTTACAAGCCCACCTTAAACGGCGTCGAGTCGGTCGTCGAATAAACGCGAAAGAGTTATCTCGCTTGGCGATCGGGGCATGTGCGTGAATAAATTAATCACTTAATAGCTTAGGCGTCCAAATCGCCGCTACCTGCGTCTTTCACGCTGCATCCATACTGGGTGATTAATAAAGCGCATGTACAGTGCTATCTCGATTGACGAACTGCATTATATATCAACTTTTCGACGCACGAACTTTTTCCGTACTGCATTTTGCACTCTAGATATCAACTTAATTTCGAGATACGAACCATGATAATGTTAATACCTTTGTATATATGCGCGAGGATATGTGACTGACCACGCAATAGAATTCTTCCTGGTGTAATTTTATATCTAATTTGAGCTGAAATGTCCAAGCTTTAGAACGAATTAATCGATTCACCCTAAGATGTAATGGGAAATTGGGTTTCGGGATACAAACTTTTTGAGATAGGAACTTCGGACTGGTATAAATTAAGTTTGTAAGTCGAGGTACCGATGTATAACTTTAATGATGGTGTCAATGTAGAAGCACAATGGAAAAGTTTTCTCCGATCGAACGTACGATGCGATCTTGTTTTCCCACTTTCGCCGTATTTTCTATACAGCGTGTTCAAATTGTTTACTTCTGGGGCACGTTACCTAAATGAAATCCTGATATGGATAAAAAATCGAAAATTTCAGACTTTATGCGAAAACACCGTAAAAGCACGAAGTCTTAACTAACACGTTGAAAGATCTTTTATAAGTATCTGTGCTTCCACGGTAGTATTATCATCGTATTCCTATCACTGTCTTTGTTCTCATAAGTTCACAAAGGAAAATGAAACTTTAAACCAGTTTGATACCATCTAATCAATTTAGGTGCATATTTAAATAACACTTAAGCGCGAAACGAAGTTCACACGTATGCGTTCAGTAGATGCGCGTGACATTCTGAACGGTTATTCAAATTTCCAGGAAAATTGCACCAAAAACCAATCCATTCCACTTTTCGAGAAATTAACGCAGTAATTTCGAATTTATTCCGGTAGTGCACGCAGAGGAACGTGGTGAAACGCAAATCTTATTCCTGCATTTACTGCGAGCTCAGCCAGGACGGAATTCCGAGGGAGTCGGCTTCGGTGGTCGATCGATCGCTCTTATTGCACGTTAACGTAATTTATATCTCGTTTCACCGTGCGCCGATACGCTATCGAGGACTCGGCGTGCGGCCTTAGAACAAAGCGAGCGAATCTAAAGGGGAATGGCGAGCTTCCTGATAGCATCGTGCATTTGTACGCAAATTTGGGCGACTAAAAAGGTATCTACGAGGGAAAAATCATGGTGAAAATGCCGATAATACTCTCAACATCTACAGTAGTGAATTGGCACGCGGAGTATTTGGGCTAAGTGTACTTTCAATTCGAAACCCGATTTTTTTTTGTTCATGAGGCGCGATCGATTTACAGGTTTTTTACGTTAAATTCGCCCTTTTGCAAAATAAATTCAACCTTTTTCAAATGGAATTCACCCTTTTGCAAATGAAATCATACATTTGTAAATCAAGTACTTTTACATATATATTATATTTAAAGAACATCAAATAATGTTAATTACATAGTGTGAAATCAAAAACTCTGCGACTTTCTTCAAAGATTATTTCAGAAATTGGAAGACGATAATTTGGACGGAGTTTGGTTAATTTTAGACAATGGGAGTATTTGCAAAACGCAGGTAGTGGGTGGTCTATGCAGTTAATCAGACCAGGCACACATAGTTTATCTACCACCTTATTCATCGATGCTGAACCCAATCGAAGAATTACTTTCGAAAATAAAATTTAATGATAGAAATATGTTAGCTGATCAGTCAAATCGTAACAATATAGTAGATGTAATTAATATCTCGGCCAGATCCATTTCGTCTACAAATTGTTACAATTATTATATAAATATGTATGTTAAGTTACCAACTGCTGCTGAGGAGAACTTTTATAGACTAAGTTATTATGTACTAGATATATGTACATACTAACCTAGTTTATAAACTGTTCTCATTGAATTATTATTATTATTGAATTACTGAATTGTTTGTCCACCGTTTTCATTCATACCTTTATCTCCATATGTAACTATATGAATTATAATAAAATTTTTGATTTCTTACTATGTAATTAACATTATTCGACGTTTTTTATATATAATGTATATGTAAAAGTACTTGATTTACAAAAGGATGGATTCTATTTGCGATTCGGTGAATTCCATTTGCAAAAGATTGCATTTATTTTGCAAAATCATTTGTAAAATGGTGGATTCCGTTTGCAAAAGCTTGAATTTAATGTAAAAAAACTGTAGCCTGTATCCAATTATTGCGCATGCGCTGTTCTCGATAATAAAGAGGCAACCGTGACAGAGAAATCCTAATCTTGGTCTTGATAGTTCAGTTAGAGCTTGAAAGCAGTTTGTCGAGCAGAAAATACGGTCGATGATATGCCGTAATATCAAATCCGGTTTCTATTTGCAATATCATTTGATTAGAGTAACGCACACTTAACCGTTACGCGTCATACATTACACGAATTTCTATTGTTCTAAAGAAACCGTACAAATAACAATGTATAGGATGTCCTGGTATTTTAGTCAGTGAGTGGTACATTATACCAGTTTAATGAACACAGGATATATACTACGAACTCTTTTCACCTTAAAATCGGGTTCTATCGATCATTTTAAGCTCTTAGTACCGGTATGTCAATGTAGTGGCTTTCGCGTATGTCAGCCTTTTCCACGCTATATTGGTACAGTGACACTGTAACGTGCGACTTTTTATTCTATCTTGCTTTACAATATATTAGAAAATTGTATTATTAATTATTAAACATAATATTATGGTATATTAAAGTAATATTATCTTACTACGTCTTTTTCAAACTCATTGCGGGTAAATATGTATAGACGTTACTATTTATTCATCTGCAACTCCATTCTAATGTCGAAAGCCATCAAAAGCCAGTACACATTTCCCAGCGTTAAATTGTTTAGACCTATTCTTTCAACACCGTTGTACAGAAATATAGCACTCTAAAAAAATTCAGCAGTAGCCAAGAGGTACGAGCACTTTTTTCTCACCAAATGTAGATTATCTTTCTAATGCGACGGTTCAGGACCGTTTAACACAAGTCGAAGAAATATGAAAACCACCTTTCGGTTATATTCACGTATACTGCATGTATACTTAAACAAAAGGAGGACTAACAATCATTTCCCATACGCGAACATCGATTTGGTCGAACTTTAATTCCAGCAGATAGAGAGATTACTACGAAGAGAGTACACAAATAAATGCTCCATAGATCAATACAATAATCTGCACTTTACGGTAAAATCATGGAAAATCCCAAAGAACCTCACTCTACGATATACAGCAATTTTAACGAACTAAGAAGTAGCTTTAATCTCAAATTCCTCAACAGAACTCTGAGAGGTATTAAGTTGACTTTCGATCGACGTATAGTGAACGAAGTCTGCGGCGCGCAAAGAAATACGCGCACCCCCGGTAGGTCGGCTGGGCCGATGATTTCCCGTTATTTATTTGCTGAATCCCGAAGGTAATCGGATAATATATCACGAAGCCGGGCGTTACAAAGCTATTTGTCAAATCCGTTTGATGCGCGCGGACTCGCCGGTCCGATCGATTCGTCGGTTGCCAGACCAACGCGCGGGGCCCCCGCCAATAATGAAGACGCGAGTCGATGAAATATTAACCCCGCATGCCTTGACTGTCTCCGCTGATAAATAGCTCACGGCACCATATAAGTTTATGACGTCGAAGCACCGAGGAGGGGGATTGCTTCTCGATCTCCTCATGCGATACTCATCGTCCGTTTGTTCCAGCGGTTGCCTCGTGCGCCTGCTGGGTAGCGATTGACAAAGAGGTTAAGAGCGCAGTCTGGGCTAAACTGCGGCTTTTGAGAAATGATTTCCTCGCGAGAAACGGGGGCTTTTTGCGAGATGAGTTACGAGCCGTTTTTGGAAAGCGACGCGAGTTTAATTTTGAGAAAAATGAAGTACCGCTGGTTTTGCTTGAGTACATAGCGAGTGCACGAGGTATTCGTATACCGATCAATTTCGAATAAGACTTTGTGAAATCATATTTTTTGTTTTGCACTGTAATTATTATAGAGATTTTGAAGGATATGAAGGAGCTCGTTGTTTATGAAAAGAAAATTTAATAAACCACAAGCGCAGAATATTTTGTTCGATATTGATCGATGTACGAATACTCTCTGTGTCTAGTGTACATGGTATCTTTTCATATCCGTAACACAATTTTTTTTTAGAATCCGAGTAAAACCACTTTCAAAAAAGAAAATAACGGTTTATATAAAACTACGTGTCGACGTTGAATTCGGGATGATCCTACATCGAAGTGAAAGCATAAAAAGTAAATCGATAAATCGTCGATGGCGAATCAAAGAAATACTCAGTTTCCACGCGCCCGTCCCTTTCAGCGCAAGCTCCTCCAGCTCGAAAAATAAAAATTTGAGCGCATCGACATTCCCAAACGTGAAAAATCGCAGCGGGCCGCCGAAAGCCAATGTTTACACGTACGAGCTGCAGGATTTACACACGGCTGAAGTTCATCTAATTCGATTTACGGCAGTGAAGTAGCAAAAGAAATCCTGGTTTCCACGTTCCCTCCCGATTTTGCAGCGTCACCCATCGCGCAGATGGTAAGGATTTCTTGCATCAACATACTCGAGCATGGCAAATCACGTCTTCATTCCCGGTTGGGAGGCGTTATTTACACTGGCAGGGCTACCGCATCGTGCACGCATAATTCCTGGCGCGGCGCTTTGAACCCTGCCTCGGCCGCTTTCCCGAGAAAAGTTTTCCAGCGTAAAACGGTGTTGACGGCGGAAGGACCTTTGAGATCAGCGAAGTTCACAGTTAGGCGCAATTACACGATCGAATGGGCCACATAATGGGCAACCGGGTCTTTCACCGGTAATTGAAACCGAGATGCTCTCAGTGGGCGCGATTTTATAGGATTTCCAAGTAAGGCCTGCGTCGTAAAAACGCCCACGTGACAAAACAAAGTGAATGCTGAGCGAGGGGAAGGGGGGGGAGGGAGGGTGGAGGAGCACGCCAGGTCTCTATGCAAATAAAATCGAGCAAGCGCGAAGCAGTAAATTCCGTCGGCGGGCTTTAAATCGCCTAATAGCAGATTTCTGCTTCGGGGCGGGGCCCCCAGGCTTTTCTGGGGTACCGTTAGAAGAATAATTTCAGTCGAGGTCGCTCAACCACAGCGGTTACGGTTTCTCACATTACCGATTTTGAGCGGGTCAGGCATCGAGATGGTTACGGTACATTACTTGGACGAAGAAAGCGCGGGATTTCCGTGATTTGAGATGCGTTTGGAGGAACTGGACGATAGGATTTTGCGGGCTCTGTCGAAGCGGAGGATGTGATTTTTGTAGTTTCATAGTGGCTCAGCGGCGTTAAGGATGCTAATTAATGTCACGTAGTCGGCGACACCTGATTTTGTGGAAAGACCATTAATCCGTTCTTCTATGTTTTGTGTGAACTTTGGCACGCTCTTTGTCTGTTCTTGTTAATTTTAGAACGCTTTCCCTATTGTTTATTATCTTATGCATAAAGGTTATGAGATATATTTTTCGGCGAATGTATCGAAAGATTGTCCCGAGAAAAAGATTTACTCTCAGTTTTTGATTTGTATTTAATCTTTTAGGTACGACAAGCCACTATAGTGGCTCTCGCGAATGTCGTCTCTCAGGACGACGCGCCACTTTAGTGGCTTTCACGGATGTCATCTCTCAGGACGAGACGCCACTATAGTGGCTTCCATAGATGTCATCTTTCAGAACGACGCGCCACTACAGTGGCTCACTATGGTAGCTCATTCGATCATCGTTTGAATTAAATAGTCATGTTCATATGCATTGTTTCAAACTCCTTTTGTCTTCACAACGATTTAAAACAGTGTTAACAGTTGTAACGATTTTACAGAGTGTACTACAAGAAAAAATTCAAAACAGTTAGGGGGAATAAGTACAACAAATTCTATTAGAACAGTAGTAACATATTATGCTGATTGTATTGGTTCATTTTTTCTTTGCATAGAGTGCTTCAATGTGATTCATCGCAATATGCACTGATAAAATGCATATTTTTCACATGTTGGTAAAATAATTTTGATACGCTCTATATGGCATTGTTACTTCAAACTATTATAATAACAATGGTATTATTAAAGAATTGATCACTATCGATATTTATTCTAATTATGTATTTTTACTATTAGCTGCATCGCCGGTTACCGGCGATCCCCACGGCAGCCAAGGTGTTAAACTTTGTTCGCATCACACTCCGCCGTCCCGAGAATTTAACCTAAAAGGTTAAATTTTAATTACAATATGTTCTCATTCGATAGAGTGATGTAAACGTTAAAGGATTATCGACTGAATGACGTATCCGAAGCCGTACTTTCTCTTATGGATAAACAATGGGAAATTCTGTGGATAAATAAGAACAGAATACATTCCTGATTCCTGGAGTACATTGGGGCACTTTAAATCGATATTACATTAACGGTATCGATGTCATCATTTATCATTCGTGAAATGTAATTAAAATGTATACTACCGGGTTGGCAAGAAAGTATTTTTTGCTTTCAAATCGCACTTCAATCAGTTTTTTGTTCATAAAGACCGGAAGTTTTATGAGCGCTAATTTATGAAGAAAGATACCAAGAGGTCATCAAACATTATTGATTAAACTTTATTCTTTGTATACATATATAAGTTTTATTTTACACTACAAAACCGAAATTACTTTCTTACCAACCCAATACATTAAACCTACATATCTCAAATATTCACCAAACAATCTCCTCGTAAATTCTTATAAAACTACCCTATGTTCATAAACGTCGTAGGATCAGCAGCAAAGGGAAATTGGATTTAGTTTCGAACAGCTTGCGCCACTTTTGATTACTTTAGATTAGTTTGAAACAGCTTTGCATAGGCAGCCCCGAGTTTTTATCCTTCGCGGAATTAAAAGGAAGCCGGAAATAACAACGTTCTTTAGTACCAGCTGATTCGTGCGAGGGATCGTAGAAAGGTCGTTTGGTGGGTTGGAAATTTAAAGGTTCTTCAGGCAGTATACTGTACGAGAGCTTCCGTGCACTGTGCTAGTTCCGTCCTGCGCTTTCCCCAGCGGGCTCCTCGATTTGCATCGAACACGCGTGGATTCAGTGCATGAAATATTGTCGTACGAGGGCGGTAAGCGACTGCAACGAAATATTACCGCCGCTACTCGATTCCGCGCTGGAGTAAAATACCTTGGCGTTTTCCTTCCTCAATTTTCATCCGCGCGAAGCGTGGGTTTTTATGTCCAAGTTTTAAAATTCCACCAACTTTGGCGCTATGCTCGAGCGTGGGAATAAGGACAACGGAGAATATTCCGTATTTTAATGACTTTTGGAACATAAAAACCTATTTCCGTTGTGAACTAAGAACGATATTTTAAGAAATGGACATTGATAGATATATTAATAAATGGAATGAAAGTTATACAGTATTCGAGCCGATAGACGAAACGCGATAAACGAGATATAATGGCGTGTCTGTGGGATGAAAGCGTAAGGTAACGAGAAGAGGTTTTTATTCTACGTTGGCTATTCGTGTTTAAGTTTAATCTCATACAGAAGACAGATTCAACGTGAGTGGTTCTACGGTGGATGTATCTCATGTAAAATCCAAAGCTAACCAGTAGAACTAGAACCTGGGTCTTCCCAAGAGAATTTCTCTCTTTCTTCTTCCCGTAATTATCGTCTTATTATTAACTTCGCTTAATCACACATATGACCCAGAAAATCCGTAACAGCCGCAATTACTTTTTTCTCCACAGCGTATCCAATTTCGCTAGCATCGTAATTATTGTTTATCATAGAAGGAAATACTCGGCATTCACATGCGAATGAGTCATCCTTTCCGCATTTCTAACCGATACCACTTTCACGACCATCATACGCGATGACTCTGCGCGTTGCGAGCGACAGGCTAATATATATTAAATACACATTTCATTTGTCCATTAACATTACAGTTATAATCATGTACAAACGCAGATGATATCTTATTCTAGGCCCCGCGATGGACAACGCTCGATACCTCGCTTCGCCCCTTGTCTCGGTTCAGGCGTTTACTCGATCGTACAGCCTTCATCGAGTTACGCGAGGGTTAACGACCGCGCAATTATTATGTCAGCAATATGTGCGAGTTACGAGCGCAAGAGCAGTCGCACAACGGTTTTCGGTGCGCGACGTATCCGTCCTGTCACCGTGTCAGGAGTCGCGTTCCACTAACGTCAAACCGTGGAGACGCGCTCTCCCACTCTTTCCCACTCTTTGCGCCTCTCTCTTCCTCTCACCCCACCCCCCCCCTCTCTCTCCCTCCCCCCTCTCTCACTATCTTTCTCCCTGCATTTCTACCCCGCTTTCTATCTCCAGCAGAAAATCTCACAGCCGAGATTGGTATCGTCCCGTTCCACGGTGCGGCGCGCTGTGAATTTTAATGACACGGGGCGGCGGAGGCGCGTAATTGGTTAGCATCTCGTTACATCGAGCGAAACGCCAATTTACCAGCAACATTGACCGGATTCGCAATGCCAGACAATGGCCCCTCTCTTCTGCGTCCTCTCGTTTCTTTAGAATCGCATCCGCAAATAGATCCCCGGAGGTGCCCGCCCGCTTCCTGGTTCCTCGATCGGCCGTATCCATCTTTCCAGTCCTACGCTATTTTCGGACGATCCCACGCCGGCAATTTGGTGCCTGCGACATTTGGATTGGAAATCGATTGTTATTTGGTGCGGGCCAGGAGCGAAATTGCGCGAGGGTATCGTTCGTATTCCGGGAAAAGATTGCGGTGGAACATCCGCGGTAAAATCGATGCGGCGAGCAGGGATGAAGGGCGATTTCTTTCCTCCTCTTTCTGCCCCGTATAATTGCAGTACGGACAGTGAGGTAGTATAGAGTCTGAGTGTAATAGTGGGTATTATTAATCTCGATGTAATCACTGTGTTAATTATAATCTTGCATGCGTGCATCTGAAATTTGAACCGCGTCGATGATCGTTCCTAGGTAATGAAATGCGTGATTTTGATGAAAGACGTCACCGCGTACGCGCTGTTGGCGAGATAACTGAATCGATACCTTAACATAAATAAACTGAAATTTGAAAGAATGTGCATGGACATTCTTTCTGAATCTAAGAGATAAAAATGTGAACCGCGAGTGTCCAAATTCGATATGTTTACTTGCACACGGAAATTTAGCCTAGTTTCTATAGAAACATATGTGTAAATTGTATCCTTCATTGATTCGCGAGCTTTAAAAATTCCTTCATAATAAATCTTTATAATGCTCACGGAGCAAGGACTACGTCATTCGAATGAAAACGATCAATTCGTATTTAAAGCATTGTCCTTCAAGTAGTGAAAGCATTAGCGATATTCCGTGACGTGACGACAGGTGCATTTCACGCTTTATTCACCTCATTACTGCGTGGACCTTGTATCCTTCCTTTTCGAGGACATTTAAAAGCCTTACAACAGTAATAAAGTCCGCTCCCTGAGATATTCCAAAGAGGGACCAATCCAACGGCCTTACCAGATCCCTTATAAACGTTCACCGGTACAACTCGCTTAATTCCAAATCGCCATCCTTATTATTAAACCCCGAAACTAGCAACAGGTGCGCAAAGCATCAGGGAGAATTGGTTCCATAGCGGACAATAATGCGCTCCTGAGAAAATCTGATAAGAATGGAGGTCCCTGGGAGGAGGAAATTCGGGGAAGCATTTACAACATACGACTCGAGAATCACCTCGTTAGCCTCCACCCGCCGTATTTACTGCTCGTTTTAATCCCCAGCCAGGACGGGGAAAAGGGATGGGCGGGGGGGGGTGAAAAAAGAAGATGGAAAGAAAGACGAAAAGCCTCGGTCACGACGATGGGCTAACCGTTCTGTTGTTCGAATAAAAGTCTTGATTGTACCTTTGTTTTCACCGTATTCTCTACTCTCTACCCCTCTCTCTCTCTCCCTCATTCTCTTTTTCCCTCATTCCCTTCTCCCCCCTCTGCCTCTGGCCCATTACACGCTGCTCCTCTTCTCCATCTCGTTTTCGCGGTCGCATGATAAGGGTCGAGTCCGTGAAAGAGAGGAAGAGGCAAGGAGAGGGAGAGGGAGAGAGAGAGAGGAGGAGGAGAGCAGGCGTTTTGTCCTTTTTCATTTCCTTTTCGGTCGCAGACGGAAGAGAAGTGGACGCGTGCTCCGGCATTACGAGTTATTTGCGAGTACACGCGATCCATGGGATTAAATTTCTTTCATACCTCGGTCCTCAGTTGGGCGTGGTTGGAAGCGCGATGAATCGTGGATTGCATTCTCCGGCGGGCACCCACCTTTCACACCGAAAAATTACGCCAGAAATCATCCGGTGGGGCTCTTCGCTCCTGAATAAACGCGAATGAGAATGGTCCCTCGTGACTGCTGCAAGCCGATCTAACATTGTACCAGCGCCAAAGAGCGATTTTTTAATTAAGTTGAAAGAGGGAGTCTATCGTGACACATGCGATGCGTTATATGGAAGAAATGATGATAACTGTTTTTGTTGGAAATCAATGCTTTTTAATTGCATTGTTACGGCTTAAAAATGTTCGAATACTAGATTTTTACTGTATGAAATAAAATGGTTTGTGTGGATGCTGATTCGTATTCTTATGTCTTATGTTAGTACAGACATTAGCAGCCTATCGGTATGGAAATTAAGATAAATTACGAATTTCTATCCTTAGGATGTGTAAGATTATGCATAAAATATCATAAACTGTTATTTTTGCATTTTTGCAAGTTGAGGAAAGAGATTGTATGTTAATATTAGAACGTCATCTGCTCTTCTTTTAGATTGGAAGAGTTCCATGTTAAAACAATCAGATATTTTTGCATCATCATTAAAGACTTTTTTAACTATACTTTATTTGTGTAAAATCAGCCGGTTAGAAAGGCATTAGAATCAAGTTTTAATACGGATTACGAATCGTACATTTCATAACATATAATTAGCTACAAAAGTCAAAACTGATTTTTACCCATACAGCTTTTTAAAACCTCTACCGTCTTGACATAAGGCTTAAACTCTTGTCATTTACATCATTATTCACTCACGTACTCTTTTCATCGAGTTCAAAACGTATTAAGATTCAGACGCAGAAGGGTTCGATGCAGCCTGCCGAGTACCGTCTTGCACCGCTGTGTGTCAAAATCCAGAGATTCATGGTTGCATTCACGCCTATGCTAAGCAGCCCACGATTCATTAAAATCAATGTTTCTCCCAGACGACAAATGTAACCCGGCCGTGGAATAATACGGTTCTCATTAGCGAAAGGACGAGTATCGTAGTCGTGGGCAAACTGGAAATCCAGATTTGTCGGCGCCCCTTTTACAATCCTTTTGTGCGGGCTTTAAAGGGAAACCAGGGGATTTTATTCAATCGCATGACCTCTCGGCAAAGGAGCTTAACGAATCGAGATTTCCGTAGTCCCAATCCGCTTCAGCTTCCGTGCGCCGAGAGGAAAGGCGGCGGTCGAAAGCGGAATGAGGGGAATGGCGGGTTCGGAGGTAGCCAGTTAACTGCTAACGACACAGTTTTCGTCGTACACAGGAGAACGCTTAACCCGAGGATTTTTCTAGTTAGCCGTACGTGCTCAAGGGAGCGCCGCGGCGCCATGAGTGGAGCACTCGAGGCCCGTGGCACCGTCGAGGACGTGGAATATCCGAAGGTTGAGTACAGTAAAGTCCACTTCGCGTTTGCTCGGCCTGCAACGGTGAAGTGACCCGCCAGACACCCATCAACACCTCAAATACAGACGAGCCGTGCACGAGCGTCCTTCTCTTGTTCCTTACACGTTGTTCCTCGACTCTACCCTCGATCTTGACCCGCGATCCGCGGGCTTCTCCGTCGTACCCTTTCCTTTAACCTCGTTCTACTCTGGCTTCCTT
>JBCFXI010002491.1:0-21901 GCA_038496175.1 Ampulex compressa | reverse complement strand
CTTTGTTCCTTAATCCTTTGCAAAGTATCTATTGTTAGGTTATTCTGGGCCCGTCGAACGTTCTCGCGCGTTCTCTGGCTGTTTCGTTTCTTTTTTCGCTTGGTCTCTTTCCTCCTTTGATAAGCATAGGGCCGGTGTACGTCACAATACTAATGCTCGAGGATATCGGTTAGAGCATTTTCCGTCTATCCTACGTGGTGATTTTGGATTCAGCGTACCGCAAGGTCCATGTATAATATTTTTTGTCACAATTTCATGCAAATCCTTATCGACGTTGGCATCGGGTATTTCAGCATATATTATATTGCCGATTTCGTCTGAAGTGACTTTGATATAGAGCCAGATTAGCATATGTGCATGTGGCAATTCTCTCTTTCGCTATTCCGCTGAATACATCCAGTAGCGTACAGATCCAAACATTTCATATTTTAGCAGGAAATGTATCAGTGATTTCAGCTTCTGTTTGAAAACGCTTGCTGTGATGTCATAATTATCCATCTGCGATTGTCCAGGAAGTAAGAGCTATTGTATATCATCTCAAGCTGGATTGCATGTGGATATAATGAATAAGTCTGGACACCCGTAGTACGAACATATATAATTCTCTCTTAAGCGTGCTTATGTATGTGATGTAGACTGCCTGTATTACCGTTATTTACAACTGCACTTGGCAAATGAGCATATTCGTCAGAGCAAAAATTGGTTTGATTCAAATGCATGAATATTAAAAGTTCTCTTTCGATTTTTACATACACATGTACGGTGTATTGGTGAAACAATTGAAAGTATTTAAAAATATGATTGTCGTCATTCTCTCGAATCATTAATCGGTACAAATAATATTGTACTTCATTGCGCTGCGTTTTTTATTTTTTTTTCGCCACCGACTGGATTTATTTTCTTAACGTTGAAGTAATATTCATCGGCACCATTCCAAAAAGTGATTGAATATTGCAGGGCATCGTAGTCTTGGTGAGCTTCTGAAACTTTTACCAACTTTCTGCAACTTTTACCAGTTTCTCCAATGAAGAACAATATCTAAGGATATACGCTACAATGGGCAGCGTTACAACAGAATGTTCTCGTTTTTTCTGCAACGCTTCCCTTTTCCGATCACCTGACGTCAATTGACGCGTCGGCACAAAGTGGAGGAAGAAAGGAATGCGAGGTCCGCGTTCCCGAAAATTCTACGTATCAAGTTTCTAGAAATTTCTACGGCTCGTTTCCAAAAATCTGACGCTTTAGTCTTCTAGAAATGTCTACAGCTTTCTAACTTTATGGCCGCCCCGACCAATCGATTAAAAGGACCACGAAATGATCGATTAAAGATTACCGTGACAGGACATAAATAATAGACAAAGACTCCATCCCAAAGTCTTATTCGATCCGCATTCACCACACTTGTATAGGGGATTTGTGTTAATTGACACCCATGAATATCGGTTACCATATATCAATCAAAATCCAGAACCTTCTTCACCTTGTATGGTCCTTTAAACTTTGGGCTGAGCTTTTTATTTATTCCGGGCATAGTGTCAATATTACGGATGCAACGTAGTCGCCAGTTTTGTACGCAACGGCGGGGTGTCCCTTTTTATTATATTCGAGTATATTATCCTCTTGGTCTTTTACAATTGCCATGGATGCTTGCTTTCTAATTACAGCAAGATCTCTGTCCTGCTCAGACAACGTTTTTAGTATCTGGTGGATTCGGTCGTTCGATTCTCCCGCCTGATTGAAGCCGAACAATAATATACCCGGTGTGGGTGCGCAGAACGAGACACCGTATTATGTAGCGCAACAAGATTTAAAACACGGTCGCACTTATACGGTCAGTCAGCTAATATCCATAATACCGGCGCCACAATTCGATCACATCGCTCCACCTAACTATTTGCACACGGGATACCTACGGCGATTAGTACGTGCTCAAGGGATAGTTCTTTAAAGAACGACATAAATTTAGCCAACGTAAAGCGCGTCCCGTGATCGCTCACGACACGCTTCGGTTTACTACGGAGATTGTCCGTAAAATAAGATTCCCAATGATTTTTTACAATGAAAAACATGTTTACTGGTATTTAATAATACATTTTTGTAAAGCTTAGACTTTCTCCTATTTTTCTATATAATCTCCGTTGAGATCAATGCATGTTTGCATGCGATATACCATCTTCTTTATGCCTGAGTCGTAAAACTCTCACGCCGCCCTGCGAAGGTACCTTAAAACCTCTTCTTTCAACTGCTCTTTGGTTTTGAAATGCGTCCCATCCAAGTATTTCTTCAATTCAGGGAAGAGATGGTAGTCACTTGAGGCTATGTTTGTGCTGTAAGGCGGGTGTGTAATAGTATCACATCCAAATTTGTTGATGAGATCGGTTGTTACACGGGCGGGGTGCGGCCAAGTGTTATGCTGATGGAAACGCCCTCCCTTCATGAGCATACCTTTCATCTTGTTTTGAATCGTGCGACGAAGGTTCTTCAACGTCTCACAATAGCCGCCCGTATTGATTGTTGTACCGGCAGTACCGCTTCAGATTTCCCCTGTTTCTACTCGGCTAATACGCAATCTACACAATTATTCAGAACCCTCTCAATTTTCGGTCGTGTCCCGTCAAACCAATAATCACGGTCTATCATTTTGTTCGTCTTATCCATGGCAGAGTGCCCTTGCTGGTGCACGCGTCTAATGATTCCCGGTTGTCACGTCCTCGGAACAACTAGGAATGTACCGTCAAGATTTTTGTATAACACGTCATTCTCTATGTTATATCCGTGTTGTTCGAGTCCGCTTTCATCCGATGAATCATCCCGTCACCGACTCCTATGCACATTACCGAGGAGAGCGGATTACGACTTAATCCGTCCACGTGCCGCATGCCACAGCCCGCTCGATGCTCAAGAGTATACGCGTACTTCGACAGAAGAAGCGCCCATCTTGCTACACGTTCATAGAGATCCTTCTTCTTCATTGTTTGCATAAAAGCATAGCAGTCAGTCACTATCTTAAACGTGATACCTAACAAATAAACTCTAAATTTTTTCAAAGCCTTAACGATCTTAATGATAGCTCATATATTTTTCCTCGTCTTTATTCGTTCTACCATTCGCATAATACACTGAATGGAATTTCTGATCATACTCGTTCTTCTGCATTAATGCACAGTTTGTCTCAAAGTAGACAGGACTTTTAAAAATACGCACAAAAAATGTTTTTTTTTTCGGCAAAGTTGGATTATTTTTTTTAAAATAGTTCCCTTCCGCTTCGATACACTGATTTGCATGACTTAATAGCATTTGAAATGAGGATTTTAGATCGTTGACTGGCATGGTTCTGAGAATGTTGGTACACGCCTTTTGAATGGCCGGAACGTCAGCATAACACATGCCCTTCATTGGCAAATGAAGTTTTCCGAACAGATAAAAGTTGCACGGAGCCAGATCAGGCGAATATGGGGAATGGTTGACCGATAAAATGCGATTTTTGGTCAAAAAATCGGCAATGAATGTCGATCAATGAGACGGCGCATTATCGTGCAACAACTGCCTCAAAACACCGAGATAAAATAGCGCGTTAACCTTTGTGCCTGGTGGAACAAACTCATGATGAACAATACCCTTTGAATCGTAAAAACAAATGAGCATTGTCTTCACTTTTGACTTCTCAAAACAAGATTTTTTGATTGCCGCCTGGTTTTTTAGCCTCATTCAGAACTTTGACGCTTTGTTTCCAGATCGTATTGGAAACACCACGTTTCGCCACCAGTAAGAATATTGTAAAGGTAGTATTCGTCTTTTTTGGTCTCTTTAACGATGTCTTTGCAATGTTGGAATCTGATCAATTTTTGAATCAACTAAAGCGGTGCACTTCTCTCCATTCACTTCCATATCCTTCAAACGTCTCTTTGGCTTGGTTTACATAAAGTTACAGTTGAGCTTTTGCGATGTATCATTTCCCGAACGTCTTGGTATATCAGTCATTCTATATTTTTTTGCAATATGCCCAAAATTGTTGAGCTTGAAACACTTTAGTCCCTTAGTTTTAGCTGAACAATCAACGCTGGTATGATTCTCCGCACCGCAACTGTAACAACGGTGCTTCATCTCTGGCACGCGTGCCGTCGCTCGCAAATTTAAATAGATTTTAAAAAGAAATTCAATATACAAGGAAATTACACTATTTTCAAAGAGTTTTACCCAAAATAACCACCATTAGCGTGTATTACACCCTCAATCCGGCTCCGGAACCTGGAACAAGCTGATTTTACCTTTTCCCTGGAGGAAGGCTCTGAAAAACTGCTTTAATTCTGTCGATTAACTAGGCTATTGTACTACTGGCACGGCGATTGATGTCTTTCTCGATAGCACGCCATACATGATAGTCCATCGCGTTAGGATCTGCGGTGTTTGGAGGCAAAATTAGTTGACAACCATTTTTTACTTTTCTCTGAGGTATGGCAGGGGGCCGAATCTTGCTGTTATACATATGGCCTATTATTAGCTACCTTCGTTATCCAGGATTTTCCTACAGTAACGAGAATTCCACGTAGGTATCTGAAATCAATCTGACACCCTCTTTAAAAAAATTCAGAGGCATCGTATCATCCTCGTGTGTTATGTTGCTTTCTTTTAGCCACAGCTTCGTAATCTCCATTGCAATTCTGCAGTTCATGGCCGGATTGTTTTCACAGTGTTCAGGAAGCATTGAGCAGCGACCATAATCTCTTTATTTGATTCTTCTTTGATTTCTTCCACGATTCAGGTGGGTTTCAGTCATCCATTCTCGTTGCCATCACGGATACGAAAGAAAAAGGGTTTAAACTTTTAAAGGGAGCATAGTGTGCATGAACACCTTTAACACGTCTGAAAAAATCAAGCAAATATTATTCTGTCAAATTTATCCCAAACACCCTGTAGTTGGAACATCTTCGCACATTTTCTTCAACAGACGTTTTGCCAGCACGAATAATAATCTTGTGTATATCTGACAGCATCATGTCAATTGCTGTTTTGAGCAAATGCATAAAATTATTTATTTCGTGACACACTTGTAGTAGGGAAAGGATAGTCCTTTTTATGTCAGTAGAAATTCCGCAGTGTGCATTCAATTCATCATTGCCATCGCCGATTAAATATTATATGATATATGTATGAAAATTTTTTGGTCTGTTACACTATTGCGCGTCCATTCAGTAAAGCGATCGGTTTCTCTCTCCGCCACCAAGAGGAGGCCCGAAGAATTTGGCCTCTCACATCCAGCATGTCAAACCATACGGATATAAACAATCCTTCGGTCGAAGGGTACCTCGTGCCCACTTACGAGTTCTCTGGCTAGTACCATTTAGGGGTTCTTATCGCCTTATTTTCTGAAAATGCTTACAGTATGGTGATGCATTTCTAGTGGTAAAAAGTTAGTATATCGGTCACGTCAAGAAGACAATAAGGACTCGGTTTGGAAATGTAAAGAAAACGCATAAACTGGGTAAAAAAGGCAAACTAACGGATACTTTAATAAAAAATAATTTGCGTAGGAGACTCTCGCGCGTTAGAAGTGAAACTTCTTAGGTTCTAGCACTTGTTGACGATTTTATTATTATTTCGGAATTAAGAAATCTGATTTGATTGAAGATAATCTCTGTTAATTCAATAAAAAATCTTTTTTATTCATCAATATCCATTAATTCGTACTGTAAGAAAGAAATTATTGGTTTGTGATAGCTGAAGTATGATACAAATATTTTAGACTGTAAATTTTCTAAATAACGAGAAAATAATGAGTTGATGGTAGTGCTTGATCTAATTGTAGATTGATTTTGGTATGTGTTTAATTTTAACTTGAATTTTTAATCCAAAAACTTAGCAATGATAGAGCTTCATCCGAGTTGAAGTTGATGTTAAAATCACCACTCATAACCATTGGCATTTTGTTTAGATCTTTTCCCAATAATGTTGCACCTTTAATAGTGTAGGCTAATAAGAATTTACAAATAAGGCAATTGATATCTTCAACTTTTGTATTATTTGATATATAGATGGCCACCATGATAATCATCTGATCATTTTCCAATATACATGTGCATGTACAAATATCACCAATTTTTATATTCTGTAAGCCCAGGTCATTGACTTGATGTATTGGGTCTATGCATAAGTCCGTAGCGAAAATTGAGCAAATTTCAAATGCAAAATATTTACTAAAAATAGCGATTTCAATCAATCAAATATGTTCCATTCTGTTCAATGACTCTTTGCCATCTCTCCACAAGCTTCACGATTCCTCTTTCATAGAATTCTTGAGATTCTTGGGCGAAGAAGTCATCCAAGTGATTCTTGAGGACGTCCAGAAAACCCAAGCGTATATTATTCAAATTGTTTTGTAACGCCCGGAATAAATAAAAATCTGAAGGTGTTAGATCCGAACTATACGGTGGGTGCACCAAAACATCCAAGCCGCAATAATTTTTGCCGAGTTACCAAAGAAATGTGTGGCCTAGCGTTATTTTGGTGGAATACAACGCCCTTTCTGTTCGCCAATTTGGGCCACTTCTGATCGGTCGTTTGCTTTAATTTATCTAGTTGTGAGCAGTACTTGGTGGTGGATTCAATCGTTTTGTTGGGTGGCAGCAACTCATAATACACGATTCCTTTATAATCCCACCAGATACTGAGCATCACCTTCTTTGGGTGCAATTCTGCACTTGCAATCGTTTGAGGGGCCTCTCCGCGCTTTGCCCATGATCTTTTTCGAGTGATATTATTGTAGAGAATCCACTTTTCGTCATCAGTTATTATCCGCTTTAAAAATGGTTCGTATAGATGACGTTTCAGCAACGAGTTGCAAGCAGAAATTCGGTCCATTAAATTCCTTTCGCTCAAATCGTGCGATAGCCAAGCATCAAGCTTCTTTATCATCCCAAGCTTTCGTAAATATCTCGAAACAGTTGATCGATCAATATTGAGGTTTTTTCCGATCTCTGTAGTCGTCAAATGCCGGTCACAGTCAATTAATGACATGATGAATTGATATGATCGACATCGGTAGTAACTGGCCGACCAGAGCGAGGAGCATCTTCGAGATTAAAATCTCCACAACGAAATTTCGCAAACCGCTTCCGACACACACTTTCGCTTACAGCATTCTCTCCGTACACGGCGCATATTTTTTTATGGGCTTGCGACGCGATTTTACCTTTTCAGAAATAAAAAACTGAAATGCACCGAAAATACATATTTTTTTCTTCCATGTTAAAAATGTAATTAAACTTTGTACACGTAACGGATGACTATGAATACTTTCACGTATGGCACAACACTTCGTTTGTCTGAAACAAGTGAGGGCGGAAAAACAACCGTGAACGACATCTGTTGGGATGTCGCAACGGACTTATGCGTAGACCCAATACATTTATATCTATGTCAGGAGTCACGGTATTTATTCCATCACTGGTGTTTCTATAGATTGCTTTTCCTGCAGCTCTGAAATTTGGATGTTTAAATTGCACGACAAAATTGAAGTTTAGGATGTTCAGCCTCTGGTCATTATGTAACTAGATTTCTGTTAGGAGTAAGAAATTGCAATATTTTATGACTGCATGACCCATGTCCAGAAGATGTGTCCATAGACTTTGGCAATTAAATGGACAAAATGATACCCCTCTTCTACTCGTCATAAAATCAATTAAAACATTGTCTTGTGCCTGCAATTGATTAAGATGCATTCTACGAAACGCAACTTGCAGATCACTCATTGAAGCTGCTCTGCATCCACGCTAAAACGTAAGATCTTTCGTAACAATAAATAGTCCATTGACGTTTGCAATTAGTGATAAGGCTACATATACCAGCTGTTGTATTTGTTTTCTGTCGTATTTATATACAATTTGACCAAAAGTTCTTGAGATTTATGAATAGTGATTGTTAAGACAGGAGCTATTGGCAAGTGCCGACGTTGGACAAGTCTGGTTTCATTATTAATTAATGGAATACTTGATGTTCGTCGTCCTATGGACGATGCTGTTCGGTTGAAGCTATTGGCCTGAATGTAACCAGCAGCTTTTTTTCTTTATTTTTCACCTATTTTTGGAGAAGCTTGGAATTCCAACCAATCACGTTTTACTACTCTATTATCGTCATACTCAATATGAGTTAATGTCCATAAAGCCCCACTTGCCAAGCCATCACCAACGTCTATATTTGTTATTACCATGTACGACTTGTTGAATACTGACATTATTGCATAACGCAATCCACCGGTGTGTACTGTAGACATCTTATGAAGTTTTTGACGTACAAAATTGAGCTGTTCCTGATTATGGTAGCCAGTATATGGGTCTTGTACAACTTATGTAACTTTATCATCCACTAAATTCAAGATGGACTGATAAAATTGATTGGCAGATTCGTTGGTGAGATACAGCCAAATCCTATCTCGGTAAACTCTGTTTGCGTCTTCCAGGTAGACAAATCTGGACTCATTCAAATCCAATTTCGTTGGTTCTAAAGACGTGCCGTTTCCAATCTTCGTGAGCACAGATGAAAACATTTGATCTGCTTGTCTCATAACCTCACTCAACTCAAAATTTGGGCGATCTCCACAGTGTTGGGTCCGCAATACGTTTTTTCGTTTGCTTATAAATTTGTGTCGCTCTTATGGGTGAAAACTGACGTTAATCGTCAATTATAATTATATCAACGCTACCAAATTCACTTTCACAATTTCCTGTAATCTGCTTTAATATGGCATCAATGTAGGATCGGGACTCCTCCATAACATAAAATAGGCGTTTGTGGGATAATTTGACCGGAGGGCCTCGGTAGCTTAGTGGTCAGAGCAGTCGGCCGGAAAGCGAAAGGTCCCGGGTTCGAATCCCGGTCTAGGAACAACCCGACGGCCCAATTTTTTCCGCGCGCCTACATCAATATGTGCGAGTATCTCAGCACTAATCATATTCGGCCCCACGTCACACGCATCTATGATGTATGCGACAGAGAGAGTAGAAATTATTCTCCATCTCTTTCTTCTCAATTGTCGGTTGGAGTTGAAGGAGGAGAATCGTTTCAATTCTCGTCTCACTCAGGCCAAAGCACACTACCATGGCTAGAGATAACGCCACGTATACACATTGTACGCGCTGCGCATCGCGTAGAGTACATATGACACGTTTTCTGTAGTCGGTGTCACGACCCTAACGCTACTTGCCGATTTCTTATTATCTGGGATACGGGACTTCCATACTTTTTGGGGCAAACATGCCTACGCGACATTCCCCTGGGATGAGGTGAATTAATCAGTGGTTTTGAGAGAAATTTTTAAGAGATTGGGTGAATTCCCTCACGAAATCACTGTAGGAATGCGGGTATTCAAGAAGAGGTTCAGGGGTAGATACAGAAAGTTGAGGAAGATTTTCAATTTTATAATAAAATTTTAGATTTATATAGACCCTTATAATAAAAAATTAAATTTACAAAAAATTTTAAAAATTTCTGTCAAATTTGCTCTACATTTTTTTTAAACAGTTGCAATTAAAAAAAAAATTCTTTGTCCAAGTTCTTGTCAATAATATCTCGAAGACATGTGTAAAATTTCATCAAGATCGGTTCAGTAGTTTTCGAGAAATCTTGACAACCGACTTTGAAAATACTGTTTCGAGGAAAACGTGTTTTAAGTTTTGAGTGACTATAAAATAGTAAAAAAAATTTTTTTCTCAACTTACATAGAATCGTCGATTCCTGGCCCATAAAGTAAAGGACCTGCTGCAGCTGCAATGTCCAGGGCATCTTTTTGTTCTTGTCTGTGACGAATCCTGGCTTCACGAGTCTCGCTCGAAAATTTTTTCTGGGCTGCGCATATCCGGTTTTCATCAGGTTTTTGGGCATACTCGTGGGAACTTCGGCCAAGTTTTCAATCTATGCCGCGCATAATTAATAATTAAGCTGATGTTCCTTCATTAAAAGAGCAAGAAGCGACCAATGCAGCAATATCAACGACTTTTGAATCAGCAGGAAGTATTTTTGGAGTAATTTCCCAGATTGACTGGTTCAAGCTTTCATTATTATTCTGTGTGAAACCACCAACACACCGCTCCAAAAGCTCATCCTTACGAAGATCTTTATAAATAGGTTTCATTACAGTCAAAACATCATTTGGTAATGGAGTATAATCGTGTTTAAATGTTGAAAGAGTGTTCGTAGCCGATGCTCACTGCCAAGCGCACCAGGAGTCTGGATCTTCTGGGCAATTACCGTTTCTTGTCTGTAGAGCTATAGTGAAAGTAAGATGCCCATACAGCGTATTTCATTTTTTTCACCGAATCACAATTTCTTCTTACAGCCAAACTGTAATAAACTGTAATAAACTTAATTTGTCAATTAATTTACTAGTTAGTTTATCTTTGCCAGAAAGAGTTTTTTTACAATTTTTTTTACCCTTGACTTGTTTTTCCTTAACTGTTTTCTTGACTAAATCACGTAACGGGTGCCTATACTCTTCTGCACACGTCCAACGCATTCTTTTTTGTTGACAATAAAATCTTCACCATAAGATTCGGTTTTGAGAATACCAGAGTATGTTTTCAAATTTCCGTCTCCAATATAATTTACGTACTTCAGGCCATGTTTTTTTTATAGAGCGTTGAAACATTTCAGCAATCGAAGATGCTTCCATCTTACCAGATGCTCCAGTGTGATTGGCACTACATTGATTTGTTGCGATATGTTCCTGTTTCCACTCTTCATACTCTGACGTGTTCAATTTTTTTCTAAGACTCACATAATTTACAGTACGAGCTTTTTACAAGCACATCCAAAACTTTTCCCGAATAATATTCTATTAATGTACTCATACTATATAGTGATGCAAAGCCACGCTTTTTCCAAGTTCCGTCACCCGAAACACTTGCATCTGTCGTATCTTCTGTCGTTTTCATAGTCCGTTAATTGCTTTTCTTTTTTTACAGCAGAGGAGGATAGTGTCTTAGCAAATGTTACGGTACACTCATGTATTTTATCAATATAGAAATCGTATGTTGATTGATTCAAAACAGAGCAGCTTATATCCATTAAACCGCAGAATTTCTTGCATCCGGCAAGCCCCAAGCCCAATATCCGCATAACAAAACTAAACCGGCGATTTAGTTCATACATCCTTCCAATTTGTTGACATGATAAAATGTATCTATTTCACATCGTTTACACTCTACCACAATTTTAAGTCCGAGTCCGAATTTCGAGTATTGTTTAAAATCCACTTTTCCGTTACACAATTTTTTTTCATCTTTATTTTTAATAATATTAGAATACTGCACAAAACACGAGAGTGTTGACAAAATTAACGCAAAGTCTATAATTGTCTACTGAAGAGTGTCTCTTCCTCTGGCACGTGCTCTTTGTCATCACTTTTTAATTTTTTTGCTGACGTGCTCGTGAAGGAATCATCATTTATCTCAGGATTTTTTGGATTAACTGATTTTTTTTTAATTCATTTTTCGGCACCGACTGCTAAGGTTATTTTTGGCCTAGGACCTACCGTTTAAGGTGGATGCCGAATTACCAGAGCTACGGTATACATATCACATAGAAAAACCAGAGGTAATGGGCGGGATTCGAACCCGGGTCTGCCGCGTGGCAGTCTGAGCCTCTATCCACTACACCACCGTAGCTCTAATGATTTTTTCCTTTTCTTTGGTCTATCTTTTCTACGAGCACTTTCCACTAACTGCGTTCCTAGAAACTTTAGACATTTTGAAATAAAATGTACAACGCACACTTATAACCTCAAATAAACCACGTAAGTTCAACAAGTAATGACCAACTGAAGTATTTCTAAGTAATTGCCCTTAGAAAGCGAAAGAAACGGACAAGAACGACAGACAAATAATAGATGAGCAACTGTTCCAATATACCTGAGGCGTGCCGAGCTCAACTGGCTTTGAACGCGCAAATTCCCAAGGCTCTATCTCTCTATATTTAGGACAATATTCTAGAGATGTTGTAGAATTTAATAAGACAATAAAACAATTCGGTTTTTTGAAGCCGTGAAACTCATATAATCCCTTCAGTGTAATAACGTGCGATTTTTTAATAGAACCATTTATTCTGCCAACGTGGCTCGCTTCCATTCTTCGGCCTCGGAGGATATGACAGCTTCCTGTTCGGTTTTTGATTCGCTAAAATCTATCAGGCTAGCGGTTGGGACTGTACCGTTTTCTTCGTTTGCGGATTCATCTTCATCTTCGCCCGCAGATAAGTTTTCGTCAACGTTGTCGTCGTGCGTACTTGTCTTTTCTTCGCACACCATTATCGGGATTCTTTTGGTCGTTTTTAAAATTAAAAGACGAAAAGTTTTTAATATTCTCGTTTTGAATATTTCCTTTATTTTTACCGGTAAACATGATTTTCACGTCATTTGGTCTTGTTTCCATCACGCTGTCCAAAATCTCTTTGACAAAATCGTCGATTTTGTCTGTTTGACCGAGGGGCTCCGCGAATTGCACGTCGCGGCTTCGGAAGACTCGTCTCTTCTGAGAATGCCATATTCTGTACGCTTTTTCCTGGAAAGAATACCGCACTATGATGGCAACTTTCAATCCCAGATCGAACTTTCTCTTTCCTGGTAATTTGTCCAGCGAGTAGAGTTTGGTACCGAACGTGCGTAGCTGCTTTACGTTTGGACAATTTTGGTGCCAAATTTCGTATGGCGTTCTTCCATTCAGAACGGTCGATGGATGTCTGTTCTATGTAGGTTGCAGTCAATATTGTTTAAACCTAGAACGCAGAGGAGAGCCCAGATTGAGTAATCATGCAACAAGCTATCTCCACTAATATTCTGTTATTGCACTCAGCAACGCCATTTTGTTCCGGAGTGTATTCCACGGATAACTGATGCTCAATGCCTTCGTCCCTCAAGAATCGTTCAAAAGCTTTGCTTTTGTATTCCATTCCATTATCCAATCTAAGAGTTTTGATTTCTTTGCTGGAACGCATTTCCACAGAGTGTTTAATGATCTTGAATTTTTCCATAATTTCATCCCGCTCTGTTAGGAAGTGTATCTCACACCACCTCAACGCGTTATCTATGAACGTCGTGAAATATCTTGATCCGCCATGAGATCTGAGGCGCGTTGGTCCGCAAAGATATGCGTGTACACACCGAATCAGTAATTTGTTCCCCGTCCCCTGAAGGGGGGCAAGGGGAAGCTGGAATGCGACCGTGGCGGTGTCAGGCGGCTGTGGCCAATCGGTTCAGATTTATAGACTCTGTGATCGACATACGCGCTATTTACAAACTCCGCAGAAATGTATAATTATCGTTGTTACAATACACGTTGGCATACTTAATTGTATTATTCATCGAAACGTGCAAATACAATATTACAGAGCCTAATATAACTTATCGCTAGTCCAAGAAAGTGAGAAAAGAACGAATTACCTTTTTAAAACGGAAAAAATGTCCTCTAAGAAGAAACTTTTGCATCAGAATTATTACATATAACGATTTCGTAACTGGCGAAGCAACTGATATTAGGAAGACATACAAAGTAACTAGGACGAAAAATTTTCTTATATATATATATATATATATTGTACCATACTACTATACTACGATAATTCTACCCCTCCTTAGTGTAAAAGTTCCGAAGGTATGACGAGATCCTGTACGTGCGTCTGTAGCATGTGCGTTAGATTTCTGTTTATCCGAGGGTCCTAGAGTCCTAGGTGTCGACAATGAGTAGAAGTCTATGAGGTTTCTAGGAGCCTCTCATCGTATTCTGCTATTAATATGCAATTTTTATGGGTTTAGACTTTTGGACGCTTGGTTTCCCTAATTTTCTGTTTATTGGGATTTCTAAACATCCTTGAGTTTTTCCCTCTTACTATCACAGACCTAACGTTTGGGCAACTGACATGCAGATGTTAGATTTCGCTGTGGTTTGTTTCTCGATTTCTCTTTCCCCATAAGCGTAAGGCCGGTGTACGTAACAGTATATAGGATATGCAATTTAACGGATATTAACGAAACTAAAATCACAATTACATACAATTATTACTTTCTACATTAAAATACAAACTTTTATATATAAAGAAATATCTATCAATTTCCATTTTATTTTGTTTTTTTTTTTTATAGGCTACGTAGAAATTACAGATATTAATAATACATTTTTTTTAAACGGTTTGATTTAGATAAATACGAACGAGTGTAAAATATTTGTCAATTTTCAACTCGCGCACGGACCTACTATGAAGATGTAGCGATATGTCGGCCATTTTATTTTATTATGCAATCAAAAAAAATATGCTTTAATAGTTTAAGATATCTATAACCGATTACCAAACATCAAAAGAATTGAATACTAATTTTTCCTTTCTCAACAAATTTCGGGTGATTATGTATTTTTAAGGCCTCTACGTGTATCTTTCCTCCAAGGCGCGTTTTCCAAACCTTCCTTTGGTGCATTCTGTAAGTTTTTAATTGTTCCTTACAAATTAAAAAATTTTCTTCTGGAAAGGTGTAATATATAATCGGTTTTTTTTTATTTGTTACGCGCAGAATGAGTTTTTCAACATTTCCAATTTTGATAATATCATACTTTTTCATCATCGTTATTCTTTAAGCGTTTCATCGAAAATCTTCTCTTGGCTTTCTTTTTATAAACATATACTCTTCCTTTGTAAATAATTTATTATTTTTTCACTCTTAGGTTTTAATAAGTCGATTTGATTGTTATATCGTGTCTTCGTCTTTTCTGAAGCATTCGTTGGACTTCTCAACGCAAAAAAACATTTGTTTGATACAGTATGTAGGACTTCAGTATGCAGAGCATTAGAGCTCTTCGCGTTGCTACGGTGAATTAGCTACGAAAAATTTTCTATTATTCTTTTATTTGAAACATTAACCTCAGTGATCCCCATAAAGAAAAGCTTTCAAATTGTCAGGAGCATGCTTAACATCGGGTCGGGAAACCCACGCACAATCAACTGGACTGCAAATGCTAAGCGGGCTAGATCTAATCATTGTTAATTAATTCTTGTTCTTGTTAGTATTTTCAGACCGGTTGATACTGTAGAGGATCCAGTGTGGCTCTTACAACTGGATGTTGAAGGCAGTTTCTCCATATGAGACCTCCAATTTTATCTTGGAGTTTTGCCCTTGACTTCTGTATTCCGTTACTTAAGTATGAACGTAATGATAATGATTTTGTGTAAGTTATCATTGGTGGTTCGCTAAAAGTTATACTCTGCCGCAGGCTCTTTGTTCTCCGCGCCTTACATTTGCTATATTCTCAGTAAAAACTTTGTACTGAACAGGCATGGAAGTCACGCACAGACAAATACTCAACAATAACAAATATATATATAAGATATATATGTCTATCTTACTGTAATTATAACACGTTTAGATTAGTCGACGTCTTGGCTAGGAAGCAAAAATTGGCGTCTTGTTTTTTTAGTATTTTGTTTCAGGCAGGTAGCAGGAGGCTGTCATCGTGAAGTTCACTTTAGTCATTTCTCGCCAGGATGGTGCTTCTCATTCAACCTTGGGAATTCTTTAGTACGAAGTGTCTACAATTTATCGTCACGCAAAAATTTACCATTAGGCGTGGCAATTATCAGTCTGCCGTTGGACAAAAGAGGAGTCTCTTTGATGCACATTCTCCACAGCACGTCATTGGAACCACGCAATCCGTCAGTGGCATGAACAAAATAACCTCAAATTCGATGAAGATTCGATGTCAAGTATCGAGCTTTTTAAAATTTATCATACACCGTAGATCTTTAAGAGTCCGTAGGGGTAGGTTTAAGTGGTACCCCTAATTTGTCTCGCTGATTTTGGGGGTTTCTTGCGGAGAAATTGAAAAACCTTGAAGGAGAAAAGACGAATTGATACGACAAGACGTGACACAGAGACTGGATATACTAATGAACCAGCCTAGTAAATTCTTCTATATTTTTTCCTGAGGCGAAAACGTAATAATTCCCTAAGAATTTTTTTTTTGAAGATGTTTTATACGTTTCGGAAGAAATTTTCAAAGCATGATTTTAAAAATCGACTGAAATTTCTTCAAAAATAAAAGAAGACTTTCCTGTGGTATGAATTTTTTGTTTGAGCTTCTTTTTAAACTTGGGTTCTGAGAATGTATTCGCAGAATTTGTCTGAATACAAATATAACAATTATTATGTTCTTGTCTCGAAAGTGTGGTGAGGAATACTAGAGAGCGTTTCCCGCAAATGCAGCAAAGTTAACGTCTCTATTGGAGACAAAGTAAAACCCGAGCGTGGCTGTATGTACAATTTCAAGGCGCCGGATGCAAGAAATAAAATTTGTTTTGTACAACTTTGAGAAAGACGCATAACGAATAAAATGTTCATCTTCAGGACGATTATACTGAACACGTTCAACGGCTCATTCCTGGAAAAATTGTAAAACAAAAATTTTCTTCTGTAAAAACTTACAAATTTATTCCTTGTAAAATTCTAAGGGCCAAATTGTTACATCGGGCCACTTAACATTATGTGTAATTGTACAGAGAATATTTAGAATAAAAAATCATCAGAAAATATAGCGCCTTTCATTGAAACGCCTTCCTCTAATAAATGCAATACATCTCAACTGTTTGAATAACATCATGGCTGCGCGGTTTCGTGCTGTTTTTCTTCCTCTTGTTACTGTTACGTCGAGATAACCTAAAGATGTTTTCCAGCTTGTTCAAATAAATGGTAACGCAAATAAGACACCGATTGTCCGACCCCTTATCCTTTTATTTTTTTTATATTCTTTTTTTGTTAACCCTTACAATATTTCTCTTTATGTATTCTTTAATTAAATTTACAAAAAATTCATTAATATTCTTACTTTTTTGATAGTATTATATACATTTAAAATGAGTTAGATTTAAGTTTATTAAATTTTGTTCTATCTTTCTACACTTTTTTGTTTTATTTTTTTTCAGTGTAAATATAAAAATGAGATACATTCAAATCTATTTTTGTGCGGTCTTTTTTTGTGCGATTTGTTTTGTGTGATTTTTTTTGTGCCGTATATGAAAATTTAAATCAAATTAATAATCAAATAAATGAGTAGTAGGTTTGATTGGCCATTTAGCTTGTTCGATGGTTAATACGTATCTCATCACATGACATAAGTAGCGCGTCAGCCGATTACATTGTATGTGTATTGAACTTTATAATCGTACATGATAACTGAAAAAAAGTCAACTCTAAATAAATACGAGGTAGTAGCTTCAAGTCACGAAAGTGATATTGTACCAGTTTACTACAAGAAAGTTTGCGTATTGTCAGACTACGAAAGATAGTGGTTATACGTTTTGAAAAGTTTTGTATATGTAAACTATGTAAATATTTTAATAAAATATTTAAAAATGTTCACATGTGTATTTTCTAAATCAGATTCCAAGTAGCTGCCAATCTTCCTGTCGTTATTTCGTAAGGTTTTGAGTTATTTTCTACGTGAGACTTTTTTTATACGGTCCTTATTGTCACAATCTCACCGCTATCACCAGAAATATGTCACGGACTATCCGCGATTGTCAAATTTATGTCGCGGTCTCGTGTCTTGCCGATATATTTACCCAGATTCTAAGATAAAGAAATTCACGGTTTTGGGTCAAACGTGTCTACGCGACACTCCCCTGGGATGAGGCAAATTGACTAATGATTTCGGGTGAATTTTGGAGGTTGAAGATGGATATCAACAAAACCTTTCGCAATAAAGACTTTTATTAATTTCTCAAATGCAGGGTGAAAGGCTTAAATTCGAGTTCCTGTTCACCGCGAAGTTTACGTTTAAATTGTTTACTCATCAAACCGATCGATCGCTTGGGGGTCCGCCGATACGCAAATTTAATGGACCTCAAGGGTGCCGAAAACGATTTAGATCGGGACGAATCGTCGTCCTCAACGATTTTCCAATAGGCAAATGGTTACGTCTTGGATCCTCCGTCTGAGTCTAGATAAAAAAAAACCGAAGATGCGGGTTGGGAATTTCAGACAGTCCGGAGCTTTCGCTCGCAAATTTAATGCGCCTCAGAACGTTCACGAGAATCGTAAGCTTCGGAGTCCCAAACTATCGATACGCAAATTTAATGCGCCTCAAATGTTTTAGGAAAATCTTGATGTCTATTACTGGATGGTGAAAAACTCGGTTCAGAATATTTACAGAAATGATCGAATCTTACTGGTTAAACCTTAAGCGCAGGGAGATCGAGACTGTCGCGAGCATTACTGTCACGTCTAACCATAATGAAAACTCGAATAGTAGTGGTGGCCGTGCCCAAAAGCACCGCTATATATATATAGTCTAAATTCTACCCCTCCTTAGTCTAAAAATTCCTAAGGTATAACGAGGTCCTGCACGTGCGTCGATGGCATGTGCGTTAGGTTTTTGTTTATCTGAGGGTTCCAGAGTCCTAGGCGTCGGCAATGAATAGATGTCTTTGAGAACTCTAGGAGCCTCTTGTCGTCTTCTGCTATTAAGATGCTATATTATGGATTTAGACTTTTGGGCGTTTGGTTCCCCTAATTTTCTGTTTACTGGGGTTTCTAAAGATCCTTGAGTTTTTCCCTTTCACTATTGCTGACCTAACATTTGGGCAACTGGCATGCAGATGTTACATTCCGCTTTTTTCGCAACCCTCAATTCGTTCGAGAGATCATCGCGGCACTCTTCCCGGAATCGCCGGGAGGAGTGTTGCGACAGCCTCTGCCCGAAAGCGCGCCGGACCATACTACCTCGTCCAACGAGCCGAGGGTCACGAGAGAAGAGCTGTCCGGGGCTGTCAAGCGACTGGGGGTCCAACGCACTGCACCGGGTCCCGACAGCATACCCAGACGCATCTGGGTCTTGGCCCTAGGCTTCCTCGGGGCTAAGCTGGTGGGGCTGTTTAACAGTTGCCTCCAGTCTGGTCTATTCCCCTCACTGTGGAGACGGAGCAGATTGGTCCTTATCAGGAAGGAAGGTCGGCCCGCTGAGTTTCCCTTGGCGTACCGCCCGATCTATTTGTTCGACGACGTGAGAAAATTGTTTGAGCGCATCTTAGCTTCCCGCCTCGTCGAGCACCTGTCCGAGGTAGGTCCCGATCTGGCCAAGTGCCACTATGGGTTCCGAGTGGGCCGCTCCACCGTGGATGCGGTTAGGAGTGTGCGTGCCTACACGGACTCGGCCGTGTCCCGGGGTGTGGTGGCGTTGGCGATACGGCTAGATATCGTCAACGCGTTTAACACTCTGCCCTGGGGGGCCATCCTAAGGGGTCTTCGGCGCCACCGGGTACCGAAGTACCTCCAGGATAAGATCGAGTCCCACTTGTCGGGCAGGTGGGTGAAATTCCCAGACAGGTCGGGCGCCATGGTAGCGAGGGAGACGCGGTGCGTTGTCCCGCAGGGGTCCGTGCTCGGGCCTATACTGTGGGACTTCGCATACGATGAGGTCCTGCGGGTCGACCTCCCCCCGGGGGTCAGCATAGCGTGCTACGCAGACGACACGATGGTGCTGACCACCGGGGAGGATTACAGAAGGACGCAATGCCTCGCTGAATGCGGGGTGGCCTGCGTCGTCCGGAAGATCAAGGAACTAGGACTTCGCGTGGCTTCCCGCACAACGGAGGCGATGTAGTTCTTTAATCCCTATCGCCGTGGGGACCCGCCCAGGTCCTAGCTCTAAGTAGGTCAGGCTAACGTCGAGGTGGGCTCCGAGATGAAGTACCTGGAGCTCAGCTTGGACGGCCACTGGCGCTTTGCGGCTCAGTTTGATCGCCTGGTCCCCTGAGCGGAACGAATAGCCGGCCTTTTGGGCCGGCTTCTTCCGAACCTCGGGGAGCCCGGGGATGGTGTCCGCCGCGTATACGCGGGGATCGTGCGGTCTGACATTATGTACGGAGCCCCGGTCTGGGCGCGCGACCTGATGGCCAGTCGTCACAGCCGTGATAGGCTGCGGATGGAAAGGCGGCTGGCCATTAGGATCGCGCGGGGCAGCTCCCTATGGAGCTGCAAGCGGAAGAGACGCGGGAGCTTCACGCCCTCCGCCGAAGAGGCAATGCCCCGCCAGGGCCGCGATCGACTTGGGACTCGCGAAGCGCCAAGCCCGGCAGCGCGCTGTTGCGGAGAGGCGCAAGCGCCTCTCCGAGCCTACCAATGCGGGACAGCGCGCTGTCGTGGCTGTTCTGCCCAGCCTCGAGAAGTGGCTGGGCAGGACCTGTGGACGACTAACCAACCGGATGACACGGATACTCACCGAGCATAAATGCTTCGGTGAGTACGTGTGTCGGATCGGTAAGTAAAGGACAACGCAGTGCCATCACTGCCCCGATGTGCGGGACACGGCGCAGCACAGGCTAGAACATTGCCCAGTGTGGATAAGTCTGCGCCGTATTCTGCAGAACGTAGTAGGACAGGACCTCTCGCTGCCGGCAGTCGTAAGGGTGATGCTGAGCAGCGAGAGTTTCTGGCACTCCCTGTGAGCAAGTGATGCTGCAGAAGGAGGCCGCGGAGCGTGTCCGCGAAGAAGCTAACTCTGTTCGCTGTAGGAAGGGCCGGGCTCGCGAGGGACGCTTGCGTCCCCCGTCGCCGCCGGTGAATTAAATTCATTTTTATAGTGGTGTGACTGATGGTGCTCTGAACGACGTCCATTGCACCAGTCACGTCACTGGGAGTTGCAGGCAGTCCGAGATGCTGCCCTGGTGTCTATTGCACGCAACTTCCCGAGGGGGGAGGGGGTGCCCGCATAGCGGTCGCGCATCGCCGTCAAAATAGCTTGGTCGGTTTTAGGGGTTTCCTGATCCCTGAGTATGGGTCACTGCCGCGATGCAGCGCCGGGGGGCACCGTGATATGTTACTCGTAGTTCCCGGTGCCGCACCCCTCCCCCAGAGCTTAGGAAGACCGCCGTGGGGGGTTTAGCCGGTAAGAATCCGGCATACCTCCGTCTCCCCGCCCCCAGGAAGCTGGGGAGCCTATGAAGATTTCACCCACGGAAAAAAAAAATCTAGGGTGCTAGGCAGTAGACTGGGCGATAAGTGCTAAGCATTCCGACGAGTGGGGTCGGCTTTTTTTTTAAATTCATTTTCGGCACCGACTGCTAAAGGTCATTTGGCCTAGGACCAAATTTAAAGTTCAAGGTGGATTCCGAACCACCAGAGCTACGGTATACATATCACATAGAAAAACCAGAGGTGATGGGCGGGATTCGAACCCGCGTCTCCCGTGTGGCAGTCTTGGATTTCTGTACATTACATTACCGTAGCTCAGGGTTGGCTTTATTCACGCCTTGAGGTTATAGTTCTACCGCCAGGGCACCGCCAAGAGAGTTCGTTTTTCGGAGGGTTTCTCGTCAGTCAACTAATCCATTTGAGAGGCTAAGAATGATCTGTGCTCGCCAGTAGAGGGCGATTGGGTTAGGCTAGTGGCCATCCTTTGCTGGCGTCGTCATTCAAAGGTATAACGGGTAGCGGATTGGAAAGCTGACGATCGATTAGGAGCGGGTGAGGTGGCTCGTATATTAGGTAGGACCATAATACCCTTCCGGTTTTAGGCTATTTATTCAAATCTTCATAAAATTAGTTATAATCATCGGATTTAGGTTAAATATGCGCCGATTTATTCGATAACTTGTTGCCAACGAGATTCCAACTTCATTATACCCCGTTCGTAGAAGCCTATTTCCCTATTGGCAAAAAACTGGGACAGCCAATTTCTCTGGAGGTCAACTTTTTATCACCAAGCGCATTCGCCATGGACAGGAACAGCTGGTAATCACTTGGTGCCAGGTCCGGACGGTAAGGTGGATGCATCAGAACCTCCCATCCAAGCTCCCGGAGCTTCTGCCGCGTCGCAAGCGATGTGCGAGGCCTTGCGTTGTCCTGATGGAACAAGATTTTGCTTCTGTTGATCAA
>JBCFXI010002490.1:0-21956 GCA_038496175.1 Ampulex compressa | reverse complement strand
TATATATATGTATACACACATACATACACGCACATATATATCTCGAGCAAGCGTGGTTGGTGAATATTCATCGGAGGCGCAGGTCCCGGCGCCGAGCGATCGAGAAACAGCCTCGGCTCTAAACTCGACTTACTTGAGCAACGATGGTCTTTCGGCATTTCCTCGTAAACGTCCACCGTATTAGCCGCTTCTAACGAGTTCCTCTCTCCCCCGTCCCGTCGTCCTTCCGTTTTCCATCGGCCCGTCGACGGCTGGCGGCTCAATCAAGGTGTCTCCCGCGGTGCGTCCCACGGATGCCGTTTACCGCATTCCCATTATCGCCCAGTCAAATTCACGTGTTACGTAAATCCCTGCACGCTCCGGCCATCCTCGGCCAATTAACGCCCGCCGTTTTTATCGCGCCGTCACGGTTCACGAAAAAAAAAGTCACCGACATGGCGCGCCGAAAATTCGCCACGGGACTTTTTGCGCCTCGCCACAGCCGTCCGGCGCGAATCGAACGATTTTTCGCCTCGAATCGGCGCGCCTTCTGTAGCCTTCTTATGCCCACCGGTTTTCCTCCTCCAGCGCTATTGTAGCCCGTATCGTCGCTTGGAGTATTACTTTGCGTCCGGAGCAATGAAGATCCGTGGTAAAATAATGGTGCGCTAATGGCGAAGGAACGTGCACGGTTCGAGTAGCTTAACATTAACGATAACAGAGGAGATCGATATTTTTTGTGGATCTCTGTGAAAATTGATTGCACGCTTGTTTTAAGTTCGAGGTTTCTGAGCTTCTGCAGGAATCCTCGGGGTTTTCTTGATAAATATTTGGATGGTTCTAGTATTGTTTATATTATGATGTTGTAACGATGTTACGCATCGTTTGGGCAAGTATCTCCAGGATCGACTTTCCGAAGGCAGAGAAAATTGTAAGATCCATACGCATCGATACATAGCAAACGTATCCATGGACAAGAAACAAGTATTGCTATTTAACAATGCTCTTATCGGAAGTTTTAAACACAGAAGAATAATATCATTTATAATCCGCGGACTGCGTTTTCTAAAAACAAATCGGAGGATATTTCCAAAACGTCTCGACGAATTGGAACCTGAACGAGGAAATCCATGGACGAGGAATCCTGGACGAGGATACCATTATTCGGCGCAGGGAGGGAAGAAAATTTCGCGTCGCGATGTGCACGGAGGAACGCAGCATCGGTGGAAGCCGAGGAATTTATGAACGCGGCCGGCCTAATTAAGCACGAGCGGAAAATCACCGCCGCGGACAGTTAATAGAAACGATTAGAACGGAACCGCGAGGTTTTGCCACTTTATTGCCGCGACCCAAATCAGGAATTTGCATTTATTCCTCTCTTAATCGTCCTTGCCCAAGGAGCAGCGAGGTGCGATGATCGTCGAACGCGAGGTGGAAGACATTCCGCCCGGCTTACAATAGTCTAATTCTTGCACGTTGTATACGATGCTCCGCGATTTGAAAAGAAACTTGTGCTGCGAAAAGCTAAATGAAATGGAATAAAAAATGCGCTGACTAAAAACTTTAATTCGATAGTGTTATATTTGATGAGCAATATACTGTTTATATTGATTTTATTTCTTGTCTTGATAGATTTTCGAAATATCATTCGTATTTTTGACGGTCTGCTGGTGTACGGGTTGAAGAACACTGGAGCACCGTATATAAACTCAGACTTCCAGGCAGAAAATCCGAATTCATATTTCCTCCATCACTCCTAAAGAATAAAGCTAAAGTTCTTCTTAGCGCAAGATTAATTTTTTTTTCTGCGGTAAGCCATTGTTTTATTCGATCTCGAGCAAGAGGAAATACGGAGTTATTATGACTTCTAAAAAATATATATATATATATATATAAAATTAAATTTACACACACATACACATACACACACACATATGGAGGTTTAGAATCCGCCTTGAAACAGTAGATGGTTCCAGACGAAACGGCCTTAGCGGTTGGTGCCGAAAAAAAAAAGCCGATTTCGCCGCTCAGAGAGTGTCGAATATTCATGCTGTCCGCGCGGAAAAAAAAGGAATGATCGAGACGTATTAAATTAGAGGGTCAAGAAATATGCAAGCGCGCGTAGCGTTACGTAAGCCGGTTACTCCGACCGGTTACACCAAATTTGATCGTTCGAGTTCCGCGGCGCGTTGCAGAAATCCAACCGAAGAGCGCCTCGATCGCCCTTCCTCCTTTCCTTCCGTTACTCGACCTTGTCGCTCTCATTGCTCCGAGTCGTCCTTTTGAGGGAACGCTTTATCATATCGAAGACGCTTATACGCAAATCGCCCGACTTTACAATAAGAGTTGTTCAGAAGTCGCAGCTTTTCCACGAAGCGACTTGCTGCATCGCGATTTATTGTTCGTCCATCTATACGCGACTCTTTACAAAAGTCGATTCTTCGAATCCTATCTCGATTTAGAGAAGTCCAATGAGATTTTGGAAGGTTTAGGGTAAGACCGGAATTATTGTCCGTTGTTCCAACTCATTGAGGTACACTGTACGAGTTCATGAAAAATGGAGCAACGAGGACCACAAAGGTTCGCTCTGTTCCCTCGGGCAGAGCACGAAGGAAATAACGGCTAAAACAAAGAAGTAGCTTTCAAGCGCACGGCTTCGAGACACTCGCATCGATTAACCATTCTAAGAATCGCGCCGTATACGTCGTAGACGACGCGTCTGAGTCTCGGTCGGACATCACGTCCACGGTTGAAACACAATTTCGAAAGTTCCCAGAGGCATATAATGTTCCACCGATTTGCGTCATTCTGATGGCTTTGTCCGATTCCGAGAACCTTGGATTCCTCGAAAATCGACGAAGCCTTTGGAAACTTCGATCGAAATTACGCAAGATCGTGCTGCTTCCTCGTAAAAAGGCATATTTTTCGGGTATCCCTGGATATCCGCTAGCGAATACAATCGAAACTGGCGGACGTCACGGGGCGAATTATTCAGCTACTCTACACCGCGATTATATCTCCCGTGTCTACGTAATTCTACGTCGAAGAGGAGATAAGAGCGGGAGATACGAGTAATGTCGTCGCGGTAATTGTCGGGTACAAACTTCGACGGCCCATGAATCCGGGAGAAATGACTTCGATTACATCTCACGGGGGGGGGATTAATTCGACAAAGCCCGCGCTAATGTCACTCCATCCCAGTCCTTTCTAGATTAGGACTCGTCGAGAAAATTCTCGAATTTCGCCAGATAAACCATCTTTCCGGTCAACGCCGCGAGTTTCGTTAGCACAATCCTCCTCTTAACACCAGAACCACCGAACCAGTCATTCTGACTGGTCAGTCGTTTCTTTAAAAAATCCTAATACTTTATAATCATGTATTTTTCGAGACATTTCCTGATTTTCATACAGTATTTAGATCATCATTGTGATTTCCTCAAATTTCCTTTTACTCTCCCCCCCTTTTTTTTAAGATGTACGTAGTGTTCTAAATATGCCTAGAAGGTAGCTAGTAGTTCTACTGTTAAAAACGAGAGCGCGCATACCAACGAGATTCTCGCAGCCCTGTACCCTCGACATCTTCGATTTCCGAAAGAACAACGCGAGTGCGCATAAAACGCAAGTACAAATAGCTATACGCTCGATTTTTCCACGAGCGCATCATCAGTTTCTTTTTTTTTTTTCATTCATTTTTCGGCACCGACCGCTAAGGTCATTTGGCCTGGGACCTACCGTTTAAGGTGGGTTCCGAACCACCAGAGTCACGGTATACATATCACATAGAAAAACCAGAGGTATCATCAGAGTTCCGCGGCACTGTAAACCTGCAAACCACCAGCGTGCTCCATGCCATCGCTCTCAATATTGTTTAACGGAGTGTGAAATCGTGTGCAGGTAGCGCGGGACAACCTCGCGGCGCCAGGTTACGAGTGCTCACGATCAACCTCGCACTCGAGCAGCGCCAATTGCAGGAGTAGGAGAGAGAGAGAGAGAGAGAGAGAGAGGGGGGGGAGAGGCAGTCGTGGTAGAGAGGGCGATGGGAGATCGAGTAAATAGATGGAAAGTTACCTAGAAGTCACGGCGGGTTACGGAAGGCCGGGCAAGCGCGCAGATCGCTGAATGGGGAAGCAGCGCCGATGACGATGATCGGGCGTGGTGATGATCCTCGATGGTCCCGTCTGCCCGACCGACGCTGTTCCTCCTCTTGGCCGCTCTCGAGGGTTTTCCTACGAGCGGCCGGTTCGAGTTTCCGCGTTCCTGAATCGTGCCGCGCTCGTTTCGCCGGCCCCCTCGACGAGAGAACCTCGTCTCGGAGCCGTGCTCCGCATTCCGGCAGACGTATTCACTGCCAGCACGGCTCGCGTCCTCCTCCTTCTTTCCTCTCGCCGGGACTTTTCGCCAATAAGATTGATACGTGCCAAGAAACTGGAAAGTGCGAGATTTTATTGCCGCTGGTTCTATATTCTCGCGGAATTAGCCTTTCAGGGGGAAAAGGTTACTGGTCTTGGATCTGGAGATGTTGGTAATCGATTGGATCCGTGGATTCAATGTCAGCAAGACTTGCGCTGTTTGTAATGTTTTGCTTCTTCTTTCCTCTAACTTGGACTTTTTGCTGATAAGATTGATACGTGCCAAGAAACTGAAAATTTCGAAATTTTATTGCTGCTGGTTCTATATTCTTGTGGAATTAGCCTTTCAGGGGGAAAGGGTTAGTAGTCTTGAATCTAGAGACGTTGGTAATCGATTGGATCAGTGGATTCAATGTTAGCACGACTTATGTTTTGCTTCTTCTTTCCTCTAGCTGGGACTTTTTGCTGATAAGATTGATACGTGCCAAGAAACTGGAAAGTGCGAGATTTTATTGCCGCTGGTTCTATATTCTCGCGGAATTAGCCTTTCAGGAGGAAAGGGTTACTGGTCTTGGATCTGGAGATGTTGGTAATCGATTGGATCTGTGGATTCAATGTTAGCACGGCTTGCGCTGTTTGCAATGTTTTGCTTCTTCTTTCCCCCAACTAGGACTTTTTGCCGATGAGATTGATACGCGCCAAGAAACTGGCAAGTGCGAGATTTTATTGCTGGCTTTTTTATATTCTTGTAGAATTAGTTTCCCAGGAGAAGAGTTACTGGTCTTTCGACCTGGAACTGCTGGTAATCCATTCGATCCATGTATTCATCTCCAGCACGGCTTACGTTCTGCTTTTTCTTCCCTCTCGTCGAGAATCTTTGCAGCTAAGATCGGTATGTTCCACGAGACTGAAGAACCGAAGTCTTCGATTTGTTTGCGGCATTACTGTTTCCGAGGAAAACAGTTACGAGTTTTCAGAACTGGTAACACTATTAGCCCATTCAGCCAATCCGTTCAGCGCCGATATAACTCGCATTCTTCTATTTCTTTCCTTGCCACACAACGCTTCGTGGATAATATTGACACGAAGCTCCCTACGTAAAGACACCAGATTGTATGCCTAATTGCCTCGGTCTTTCGTGGAATTATTATGTCGGAAGAAATCTTTTGGGTATCGAGACCTGGAAACACGATTCGTCCATTTGGCCGACGTATTCGCTCCTTGTATTCCTTTTCTATTCTCCTGACTCCTTATTATAAGCCCAGCTACTTCTAAGCCGACATTTTTCCATGCTTTTCGCAGGGTTATATTTCCCCAGTGGAATGATTTCCCATTTCGTGATCTGGAAACACGATTTATCCAACCGGCCAAGATTTCCCTTCGCACTCGTACTCCTGGACAGGATGCAAAATTCCATCTGTTAACCGGGTCGTGTCTCGAGAAGAAACGCGCGAGCAGTGGGCGTGAAAAGCAGACGAAATATTTTCTCCTTCTTTGAGAGCATAATTGCCAAAGCTTTGCTGCGAATTAACTCGTCACGCTCGGTCGATGCGCTGGTCAAACTTCAGGTACGAAGTCTTGCGTGTAAATAAAAACTTTCATTTTTGAGCAACTTTCGTTTCTCGGTGACGATACTTCTTAGATTTGTCATGATTTTTGCGAGTTTTTTCCACTTCCAACGTTATCAAGCCGACTGGCGGATATCGACGATGCAATGCGAGTCTAACTCATTATTGAGTCGGAATAAATTAACTCCTTCCGAGTTACACTAATGTTATTTACCTAACTCCTATTTTACTTTATCCCATCTCTTCGTTGAATTTTTTTGCAAATCATTACCAGCAGGTAAGGATAATGAAGTACTGCGAGCGTGATTTTTAATGATATCATCGGTTTGACACTTGCTCGGTCGTCGTTTCTTTCCCGCACTTACGAATAACAGCCACGTGGAATTAGCACGATGGTAAGACGAAACGCTCGGCTCAGTGGGATGGACGTTTAGTGCATTAACCCTTCGTAACCCACGGTTACTTCAAAGCAACCTTCCGTTTACGTGCTTCTTCCTAAGTCTTCTTCTTCTTCTTTCCAGATTCGCGGATAATCGCAGATCGAAAGACCATTCATCGATCGTCAAGTGATTCATTGCCGTCGTCCAACTTTTCTCTTTTCCTTCAAGGATCTGAGATTGCACACGATTAACACGACGGTCATTGATACCCGCGGGTTATCTCGCGTTACTCGCTGCAACGCAAACTTCGTTATTTCTTCCCTTTATAAATATTCAAGTAGCTCATCAAGCCATACGAATAACTTAACTGAACGATTATCGAGAAAACGGCCCGAGGTACAAAGGTTAAAACATTCGAACAACGCAAAAGAGATTTCGATGTCTTTCGAGGTGTCCACGCAGGTTAAACGTTGAGCAACGAAAATACGAAACAATGGTCAAAATATCCATAATTGGCTCTTATTTACATCACCACGGTTAAAGCATTATTTCAGCGCAATTATTGAGGGATGACGAAAAGAGAGAGAGAGAGGAAATTAAGGAGCATATTTTCTTGCCGAGTAGGAACAACAGGTGAGATTCAGAGTGCGCAGGTGGAAATCCAGCGCTGGCCGTCCCGCGATGATTTTAAGAATCGTGACTCACAATCAGAGACGATCAACGGAGTATGAGCGACGTTATGACGAAAACGCGTAGCTATTCTCGATTCCCCGGAGAAGATTACCGGCAATTAACGAAACGAAGCTCTCTCGGCCGGAAGAGTATTCTTCGAAGCGATGAAAATAACCGGACACGTCTCTTGGAAATTTTGTTTGTCCGCCTGATTATCGGCACCGACTCCCTGAGGTCGTTTCGCGTAGTGCTTACTGTTTAAACCTGAAATCTTAAATATACTGGCATTACAATGTACAGATAATACGAAGAATTTTTCGAGAAGCGATGGGAAATCTTTTTTTTTTCAGAATAAGAAAGAGAATAAATTGGAGAATTTTTTTGAGAATAAGGAAGAAAGTGAATTTGAGAATAATGATTAGGAACGCATGGAGTTATTAAGATATACCGTAGCCTAGGATTTATAGTTATACATTTTGGTATTACAGATTGTACATATCTTATGGAGAATTCTCCAGATATGATGGACGAGATTTGAAACGAAAATTTTCTGCGTGAAACAACGAGCTTCCGTGTACGAATATATTATACCACCTATTTGCTTCTTGGATTATCGCTGCCGACTGTTAAGGTCGTTTGACTCGAGACTTCCTATTTTGAAAAGGATACCCCGTCATGAAAATGGCTGTGTACCTACCGCACGGAAAATCCTTCAGATGCGATGGACGAGCTATATCAAGTATCTCCTGTGTCGAAGTCTACGTCTATGTCCACATCGTTGTAATATTCCCAGAAAATTCATTTTGCACTTCCACATTAACAGGTTTTCGCGTACCTGCCGATATCGCACAGAGCGCGCCGATTGGTTCAGGCTTTACGTAAGCTTTGCTAATTTTATAACATCGTAATGGTGAACATTAGTGAGTGTATTAATATTTACGAACGTACGAAGCGAGTGAACAAGCGGACGTACGAGAATCGAAGCACATGTTCGTGGAAACGCTTGGATGCAGGGCGAGATACCGGGAAAAAAAGAATGGCGGACGCAGAGAGATTTATCACTTCCAAAAATTCCATTCATTTGAGAGCGACGAAAGCCAAAGATACCGCGCGCCGCATACGAGAGCAGCGTGAGGTAATAGTAAATATATCTGCAGGCAAACCAGGAAAACGGCCGAGCACGTGTTTAATCGAAAACCGCGGCATCACGGTGAACAGATAATTGCAGGACCGACGGCTCGACAACTCGGGCATGATAACGGGGCAAAGGATTGGCGCCTCGCGGATAAAGCGAGCGCAATGAATCGACAGGAAGTGGAGACGTCAAATTGGGGGATAAAAATACTCGAGGAAATGGAATGTGGGGGAAGGAATTTCGACGATCGGCCGCTTTGCTCGGTGGTACGAGGGGATAAAAATAAAGCATCGATAAGGATGAAGAGTAATGCTCGTTCCGCACAATAGAGCGATGCACGGAAGGCGGAAAGGTGGCGAGGAAGATGGTGGGGGGGGGCGTAGAGGAAGACGCTGTCGAGAGGAACGGAGAGGTCAAACTCGAGGAGTAAGTGAGAAAGAGAGACGGAGCGAGCAGCAATGAACGGAAGAACGAATAAGAGAGAGAGAGAAAGATGACTGAAGGAAGCAGTGAGCGAGAGTGAGAGAGATGGATTGAACGAAAGAGTGAGCGAGAGTGAGAGAGAAGGAGTGAACGAAAGAGTGAGAGAGAAGGAAAGAGAAGCGAAAAATCGGAAAGAAAGAGGAGGCGATGGAGGAATAGCAAGGGGAGAAAAGGAGAGAGAGAAAGAGTGAGAAGGAAAAGGGGAGCACGGAGAAGGATCAAAGGGGAAAGAGAGAGAGAGAGAGAGAGAGAGCCTGATCGAGAGACGGTGAGCGGAAGAGGAAGGTTGGATCAAGGCGGTGCTTCCAACGCCGGCGAATATCTGGTCTTACTCGAGCGATGTATTTCCGTCGATGAACTCGCGCAGCGGAGAGCCACCGCGTGGTGGACTTTGCACCGGCAGATCCTTCGCGTGTCGCGCCACGAATGTCCTAAAGGGGGAGAGGCTTCGCCAAGTGTCATGACACTCGACGACGTGCACAGTTCCTCGAACGGCCTCTCGATTCCACGACGAACCGCTCCGAAAAAAAGAGCGAGGCGATTTGCACGGCATGAGCTACGATTATACGATCGGATATTGCCATCCGAGCGACGAGCAAAGATTCTGTCGTACGTCGATAAGTACCATTTGCCATTGTCAGGATGGAGTTTACTAACGTTGCTCTCGCGACCTCCAGCGCGACCTTCAGAATTCCATTGGGCATTACCGAATGAAAACATTCTATACCTTACTGCGGTTATGATGGTGGACATTTTGGAGAAATTTAGCTTCGAATAGCGAGAAAGGGGATCGAATGGATGAAGATATAAAACGCGATCGCGCTGAGTCTTGTAGATAGAAAAGTGTTATATCCCGTTATCACGATGGAGTTTATTAACAACATTACTTTCGATCCTCTGCAGATTCTTTTGCAATTTCTTTAGGTATTACCGAATGAAAACGTTCTCCATCTTCTTCACGGGGTACTGCAGCAGTTAGGATGTGGGGAATTTTCTAAAAATTCATCTTTGAATACCGAGTCCGAGGAATCCGACGAAGGAACTAATGGAGTAATTTATAATAAACGGGGAACGATTGTCGCTTTGTTCGACAATATTTTTGGACTATTTTCCCAAATAGCTGTGGCACTCGAACGGCTAAAATCGCGGTTTTCGGGTGACTGCTCGAGTACAAGAGTGCCGGCATGTGATTCGACGGGAAAAGTCGTGTTTGCACTGTCGGCGCTGAGGCCGAATCGGCGTCTGACGTAGCCGACTATTGAAACAAGTGCTCGTGCCAAATCTGGCGCGGCGCGATAACGAGCGCGGCAAATTACGAGACGAGGAAGTCAACGCGGCTTTGGAGCCGGCGAAACGAGTACACGGTTGGCGAGGCATTTCGATTCGATGGCCGATCGTCTGCCTTACCTCTGGCACTTTCCGCGCGACGCGTCTTCGTTCCTTTGATTTTTGGCATCGACCGCCGAATTTATCATTTAAGACCCTCTACTTTAACCCCAACATAACTTACACCGACTTCAAAGTACCGTGTCCTTTACGTGCTTTGTCGGTTGTTCTTATTTTACAGGATCGTGGATTATTGAGAGTTAAAAGACCGTCTGCGGCTTGATGAGCGACTCGTTGCTTAAATTGCATTGTTTTTCTCGCTCTTTATAAGAACGCGAGATTCTCCGAGAAGGATGATTAATGGACTATGATCGAGGATTCAAAATTTAAAAAAAAAACGTTCGTTGTAATGGATTGGGGGGTGGGGGGTTCTTGCGACCGGATATACGGTATACTGCATGGAAAATTATGCAAAGGTGATGGACAGGCTTCAAAGCCGGATCTTGCGAGCGTCTATATTCTATACGTTGTTATATCTTCGGGAGGAATGTACGTTAATAAGCGCAGATATATAATTGTTATTGTGTCTTGATAGTTAGAACACTAATACGTTTATAAAGAGGTACAACGTTTTTTTTTCAATTTTGAGAGTCAACGGATAAAATCATTTATTCTAAGAACTGGTGTTTTAAAGCGAATATCCGGCCATTAGGTCTGTACAGCATACATATATCATGTTTAAAATGATTCAAAGGTACTCGCGTCTTCCAGGGGAGAACTGTATATCAATAATTACAGCGTTGAAATGATAATTGTGTTTTTGATAGTTGGAACATCAGTGTGTGTGCAAAGAGGGGAAACGTTTGTTGGATTTCTTGCATCGACTACGCAGGTAATTTAGCCTAAGATGTACCGCTTTAAGGTAGATTCCTCGCCACCGGATTTACGGTGTACGTATCACATGGAAAATTATCCAGGGGTAATGGAACCCGGATCTTCCGCGTGGAAGTTAGTGTCTTTATCTACCGTGTACATCATCTTAGCTCCGATCTGATATATACACCATAAATCTAATGGCAAGACACTGACGACTTAAACGATAAATTCTAGACTAGACGAGTCCGTTATCTCGGAGCTAAAGAATGTGAAGAAAAGAAGATGTAGAAAGCGGTGTAAGCCCGAATAAGTGCTGCTTATGATCATTTGATTTTGAAGACTACATTTCAAATCTCACCCATCACTCCCGCCGGGGACACCAGAGTTCACTTTGAAGAACGTATTGTACGCTGCATACGAGTTAGCGGTCGATGTCGAAAATTAAACGGACAAACGATAATAACGGTATCGGGCTTCGTAAAAGTTCTCACTGGATATTCGCGCGAACATTTTTAAGCGATTCCACGAAATGCAAAGCACCCACACTCGATACGTAGACTAATCGAATACACAACCTTACGGGATTTTGCAAAACCTCTTGGATCACGCTCGGCGGCTGAGCAGATCCATCAACCGGTTCTCCATCGAGCTCGATTCATGGCCACGGAGTAAAAAGGAAAATCACACAATGGAGCTCTCGAAATCCGCGAGAAAAAAGTTGTAAAACTCGAACTTTTCAAAAGAAATCCCGGCGCATGCGCAGGAGCTTCGGGAGGGCTTTCCAAGCGCGAGTTTCAAATACAAAGTGGCAAGCACGCCCGATTCAAATTTCAATCGAGAGTACGCAAACGCCGTCTTGCAGTGTCTTCGTGAGAAATCAGAAAAGCAAACAGAATGATTTTCAAGGAAGGTCTCGAGGGTGCAATTATCTCCCGGAGATCGCAAGGATTCTTTTACAAGCACAATCAGAATATACAAGTGGGTCATCGTTACCCATCTACAGCTCCACGATATTGCAGAGGTTTGATCGATTCTACTATAAGCACCATATCTCTTCTCAAAAGATCAAAGAGACAAAGAGAAACGTTCCCAAGGAAGCTCTCGAGGGTGCGATTTCTTCCGAACGGTCAGAGGGATCCTCTCGCACGCACAACCGGAATCGACAAGTGGGTCAGTGTCATCCGTCTACGATGGTAGATCGCGGCGCGCATAGCAAGCGTTGCCTTTCCCAAAAAAATCAAATAGGCAAGGAGAACGATTCCCAGGAAACCTCTCGAGGATTGCGCTCCGGAAATCCCAAGGATTCTGTTCCACGCGCAACCGGAACCGGCAAGTGGGTCACTGTCATACCGTCGGTGGTGATCGCACGATGTCGCGGCGGGCCAATTGCCACCTGAGGAGGTGAGCGCGCGAGGTAGCCGTAACGACGGCCTGGAAAGAACTGGCCGATCCGCGCCCGACGGAACCAGAGGCTCCTGCCGCGGCTCCTTCCTACTTACTCTTGGCCTATCCTCCCAGCCGTCCTAGCCGCAACGTCATCGTCGCCCTGCCCGTCATCCCGGCTGGTCGGCTCTGACGTCATTCATGGATGCTGTCATCGCCCGCAACCGCCACCGTGGAGCGGTTCTATTTTCCTTCTTTTTCGCTCTCCGTCTTTCGACGTCTCCTTCTCTCGGTCCCTAAGTCCCTCGCTCTTTCGGCCCCTCCGTCATTCCCTCTCTCTCGCTCCCTGACTCATCGTTCCTCCATCCTTCAGTCCCCCCTGTCTCTGTCTCTGTCTGTCACTCCCTCCACGCCCCCTCGCGAATAGGTTATGGCGCGACGAGAGAGCATGGCTGTCGGTAATTTTCCAAACGGGGATTTTCTCGCGGGAAAATCAACATCACGGGGGAATTTTCTTTAGTGAAAACATGGATATCTTGGGTAGGTTATTCGAGCGATCATCGTTGCCGAGCGTTGACGTGTTTGGGGCTACGGGGGGATCTATTGTTTTAAGGTTGGTTTCGAAGTACCGGAACTGTGCTGTAGTAGTACGTGGGATGGAGAATGATCGTGAGATGAAGGAATGGGATTGAAACCCGGATCTTTCGCGTGGACGTCCGGAGCTGGTGTTCGCGCGATCTCTATGACAACCTGTTGGGAAGGAAATGCTTATTTGTTTCTTGCTTTTGTTTTGAGTATCGAACGCTGAGATTAGTTAACTTGCTGTTTCGGCGGTGAGTTTTCGACCATTGGATTCGCGGTATACGTATGCTAGATTGAGGTGTGAAAAACGAGGTTTAGAATTCCGGATCTTCCGCGTGGAAGTGTACTGTTTCTGGACGAGTTCTCTTCCATCCATTTAGACCTTCGAGAGGCTGGATCCAGATCCGTCGAATGTCGTTTTATCTAATGTTCGAGTGTGCCGATACTTGATTAAAGCCATTAACATTTCCTTCGTATAAAGTTAAACTTTGATGAATCGCGAATTGGACATCGAGGCGAGGAACTTTGACCTTTTTTGTTATTTAGAAAGTTACTTTCGACAAGTGTTTCGCTGAAAATTACTATTAAAATCGATGTACCATAGCTCGTTTCTCACTTTTTTAAAAACTGTTTTCTTATATCTTGGTTACGATCGGATGTTGTACTTTTCTGATCAAGGACATTTCATCATTTTTACGTTGAGCAGCTACTACCTACATTTTACTCGTATCGATTACAAAATCTCGACGTATCCCCGTTTTGTCGCTGATCTAAGTAGCTTCGGATGGGCTCATGTCGGCCACTGCCCACGAGTCAAGGCGGTGCATCCATATTAACTCCACCTTTTTCTTCAACTGAGGTCGTCAGAGCGAGTATCTAATAGTTCCAAGTAACCACTGTTAAATCCTACCTTTCATTCGCCTCGAAGCCTTTTAACCGAAGGTACTCCTATAAATCATCTTCCAATACTACAATACTTGCTCGTGGAAGTACCAATCAAAACGTAACATGTAACAAATATCACGAAACTTGCAAGCATCCTTTCCAATAGAATTATCGCAACTTGTGCGTCTTACGATGGAATATCTTGAACAAGAGATGAATAACACGGCGATCGTTTGAAGCGGAAGCGGCGCTCTTCGATTCCTTACTGGGTCATCGTATTTCGTTGAGCCGCCAATGATGATTCCTTTCCTTTGGCGAGCTCTCCTCCCTGGGCTCTTTCTCCGGCATTTCCTAGGGAAGACGGAGAACAAAGAGGAGGAGGTTGACGCACCGCGACCTCCTCAAGGTGAACTCAAACGGGGCTGCGAGAAACAGCGGCGTAAATACACGTGTAACATCCTCGATGGTTAGCTACCAGCGCCGTCGATTACACGTGTTGCCACGTATGTACTCCACGAGTATTCAGCTGATTCTCCGAAAGTGTGAATCGAAGAAAATTCCAGGTATCCATTTTTCATGCCTTACTTTCAGTATTTTCTCAACAATACCGGTGGGGCGAAAAATGTTGTACGTGGGCATACGCGAGGGATCGTGATTGGACGAATGGGTTTCCAGGATATAGACTTTCAAAATTCGGAGGACTCTGATAGGTCGGTACTTCTTCGTGAGTACATAAAACCGTTACGTAAACCGACGCTTTGACAAAAGGCCAGGAAACTCGAGAACGATTTTTCTCTTCACGCTATTTTCGTTTAATCAGATTCGAAAGGCGTACCTTGTAACTGCACGGCGGTGCACCGGATAGAAACGAAGGAAAGGACATCGGTCCGGTATTTGGAACGAGACGTTGATCTCTCAACGAGAAAATTGAAGCGGGCGTGCGTTCAGAGGTGATTTTGAAAAAATTATCGATACCGCATTCTCCGTTTTTTTTTTTTGTGGGATTTCTCGTTCGTCCCGATTAAAGACGCGGAAGCAACTCTTCGGAATGAAATACACGAGTACTTTCATTGTGCGAATAAAAACTATATATACCTCATTAAAATTACAATTATACTCGAATGTAGCTTATTAAAACCAACCGCTTGCACAATATTGACTGTTATTATTATATTAACAACATTGTATTGATTATTGATTATTATTATATTAACAGCAACCATTAATGGTAAATTTTATCGTGGTTAAAGTTTATTCTCTAAAACTGATTATCCAGGGGGTTTGATCTTTAGAGTCCGGGTGAGGAATGTCAGTGATTTCACGGCGATAGGTTTCAAAAAATCATCTCATATGCCAGTTTGGCGTTTACAATGTTTCTACGCCAATGGCAGTCGGCGCGGGTAGCAGACAACTTGAATGAACGTCGAACATTTGCGAGCAGATCCGAAAGTGGGGTTCGGTACGTGGATAGTACCGACTCGTTACCGGCCTTCTCGTATCGAGATTGGCTGACTACGTCACGATGGCATTCCGGACGGCGTTGGCTAGACCAGTGTTCTTCAACCGTTTTGTACCTGCGAACCGCGCTGTCAATGGAAATAATATATCGCGAGCGGCTAATTGCAGAGAGAAAAACTGTTCTTTTAAATATATCCCGCGTTTTATCCACACATCTACACGCACCAACCGCGTTTACTCCTCGTCGTAACTGCGCCTACACACGTATATTATGTGCTGAAGGTAAACTTTTTCGTGAGGTCGCATCAAAATTTCCGAAGAACTACATTGGTATGCTAGACGCGTTCCCAGTTTTCGCGCAACCTTGGAATATGATATGTACTTTTTACGTAGTCCTGACGGTTTGTAATCCGTTTCAAAACACTTGATTCTTAGGGTCAATAACCTTAGCAGTCTGTATTAAGTTATAAGAACAGAAATCGTATAATCCATGGTCTGCGGTAGTTTTTCGATGCGATGTGTATATCATAGGAATCATAAGGAGCTATAGTTGTAGCAGTTCAAAATTCGCTTTTAGATGCTAAAGGCCTAGGTTAAGTAGCCTTAGTAGGCGGTGCTGGGTATAAAGAAATGTGAGGAAATTTCTGCGAACCGTGCGATGGTTGGAGACCACTGAGCTATACCATTGGCACGTCGGTTAACGTCTGGCCCAGAAACTAAGCCGGAACTGACTCGAGGAATCAATGACCTTGGCACGAGTAACGCCAGGACACGCGACCGTCCCAAGGGGAAACTTTCAGCTCGGCCTCCTCCGTGGATTTCATCGTGAAATCTGAATTTCTGTCGTTGCGCAAGTCGATTGTACTATGACATCGGATAATCCGGAAAGCTTCGAGATTTTTACATGGATCGAGTTTCTCGCGGATGATCGTGTAAGATGGATTTTGCTCTGTTCTGTGCCAAATCCGTGTAACGAGGGGGATTTCTGCGATAGCTTCCTTGGGCACATCTTATTTTAGAGTAGAGGCACGTTCAGAATGCTCCTTATGTTTGAGACCAAAATTACCGTTTCAAAACTTCGCGAAGCACCTACTAACCGCGCGATTCAAAATGGCAGCTTGTACATACGCTTCCAAGAAGTTCCACGAAGAAAACAAACGTAATATGGCAAGTCTCGAGACTCGAGGCGATTATTGTTGCATTTGTGTAAATAATCATTCTAATAAAGGTCCATTACAAAGTCACTGAAAAGGTGAGAAAGTACAAAAACGCTTGGGCGGGCCAGACGATCATTGGTACTCTCATTGGGAAATCAATTCTAAAGTGGTAATATACAGAGCCAAATATCGAGACAACCGGATTTAACAGATCGCAGTGGAGGCATAACGAATCTATTCTTGGAGTGAATGTTTCATTCAGCTTCCTGTGGCACTTTAGTGAGTAAAGAAGCGTTGAATCGGTTTTCCGAGTAGTGAATGTTTGAAATATCCGCGGCATCCCTTAGAAATAATGCGACTCCGATGCGCGCTGATTGGCGAACAACATGTGCGCCCGATTTTAGCGATTAACAAATGAAGCTTTAGGAAGTAGTGAATATTCTAAATATCCGCGATATCCTTTAGAAAGAATGCGACTCTCGTGTGCGCTGATTAGCTTGATTCTCGTTAATAAAGAAAGGTCGAATCGGTTTTCCGAGTTCTAAATATTCGCTACAGCCTTTAGAAATAATGCGACTCTAGTATTCGCCGATTGGCTCTGCCGAAGCTAAAGTCGTAAATATTGATGAACCGCCAGCTCAAAACGGTGAATGTAAAGGACCGGCCGCCGCGGCATTTCTCCGTGTTTCGAGGCGGTTACGAATCGTGGTATAAATACGAATATTGAAGAAGTCCGGGGGCGAATGGCCGACGTTGGAATATCGAGTAGGTAAAGGATGTCATTCGCAGGCACGATCGTGGTACGCGAGAAGAGAGAGAAAATTCTTCCTCGTTTGGGAAATCGTTTTTAAGATTTTCATGCGCAATGTAAAGCGCGAGATTGTGATGTACTGTTAAAATGCATTGAGTTGTCGTCGTTAATTATTTTGACGATTATTTATACTTTTTTAATTGCCACACGATACGTTAAACGAGGTGGTAACACTTTCCGCTCTTCGTATCATTTTTGGGCTTTAAACATGATCGTCTTTAGAAATGGCCTTTTAATTTTTTTAAATACCAAATTACGTAAGCTATTTTAAAGTTGTATATTAATAATGTATTTCAAATTTTTTGTAACATTTTTTTATTGTTCTTCCTTTAATAAGTGGCTTTTCTCATTAAATAATTGGATCAGCTATTGTATTAAGTGTAGGATGAACATTTTTTACTAAAATCAATTCCCACCAGATGGCTCTGCATCAATGTCAGAAACACGTGGATAAACGTAAATATTTCTGTAATGCATTGTCGTTGTTGTAATAAATGTCGTTTGATGTATCATCGAAAAACGTAAACTCGGTCCATCATGTCTAAAGTTTGTTGTGTCTGCGAAAAAAGTGAAGCATCATACAAGTGTCCTGTGTGTAGAAACCCTTAGTAAGTCTTATTAAGGTTATGTTTTTGTATTTAAATAGATAATAACCCCTCGTACGAGGAAGAAATCCATCGTGAATTCTCTGTACGTATTTTGTAAAGTTGATATTAAGAGATCTCTTATCTGATCCTTTATTTAATTTTTATTTCTCCACAACAAAGTTTTAAGTATCTCTTTACTTAGTTTAAAAACTTTTATTTATCAATATGTATTTTTTGGATTTTTCAAACGCAGCTGTTCTGCAAGCTGTTGTAAAGTCCACAAGGCGGATGGTTGTCAGCCTCCGGAACCGCAACAAAATCAGCAACGTGAAGAAGAGAACAAGAGAAAGTATGAATTTCCGACGGAAGACAGCGTACCATTGACAAAGTTGCAAGAGCTGCAGAATAGTGATGAAATAAAAGAGTGCTTAAAAAATCCACATGTGCGGAACATAATGAAGGCTATACTACGCGACTCTAACCCAACGAGCGCCATAGCCTTAGCCATGACCGAACCAATTTTCACAGAATTAGCCGATGCTTGCTTAAAGGTCGTGGAACCACCAGAAAATGATAGAACATCTATGACCTCTTAATTAAACAAGCACATGAAATTCATTTACATTGTGTCATACATTTTTTAAGACTAACTTGGTAACGATGATGTGCATCAAAAGTTCATCCGTTGTTCATTATCGTTGCTGTCGCAACAAGTATATATTTAGCTATTATTATATTTAGTGGTAATCGACACGCTAAGATACCGAATTCAAAAAATTGTATATATATATAAGTACGTTATGTAAAAATAAATGTTCATGCTATTGTATCATTGAGTGCTTAATGCGTAATAAAAATATGTACCCTGATGTCGTCTATTATTTATGACCATCAAAAAACTTACTAATACACATGTCATTATTTTAATATATACCCTGCTTTTATCCGGTCAGCTAATTACATGGAGAATTTCTCACAAACATACCTACGAGGAAATAAACTGGTGTTTCTTTTTTGTACAAAACCTTTATGAAAAAGTACATATGATACGTAACATTTGCCTCGGTGGAAAGTGCACAACTACGTGGTTACACTTTTCTGTTATCCATCGATCATGATAATCGTCTTCGTAAATCGTCTCTTCGTCCACATTTATTACACAAAGAGAACTAATCAATGAAATCACGGTACTATACACACGCTTTACAGCTTTTTACGTATTATTACACGATCAAGAATATGTTTCGATATTAGGATAAAAAAGTGTTTGTTCTTCACGAATTTTTAAACGTCCGCTGCTGGTGTCATGAGCTTATCGTTCATAAGTGTCTTGATGCTTAAAAAGTTCATATAAATCTTCTATTAATACTATACTAAGCTATTTACTCCTATCGTTATGGCAGATTTGTCAGTGTTATTAATAAATATTTGTTACGTAGTCCGATAACAGCATAACATTGGTAAAATAAGATTATAAACAGGTAATGAAAGTTAGGCTTGTAACGTATTCCGGAGATAACTGGAAATACGTGAGTGTCCAGAGGTTTTTGAACTGTAGCTTGCGAAAGTTCGACGCGGTAGAAAATTCGATATCAAAATCGACGACTTCAGAGTTCTGTGTGCGGCGTGTAATACGACGATACGTAGTTCTCGATATCTTCCGGCAGTTCAGTTCCATCCAATTCAGCACCGAGCGCGTGGTATCTCTTCCTCACGAGATGCGCCGCCAGTTTTGGCTGTCTGTCCCTCGTGAATATTCCCTTCTTGTTTCCACCCACTCTGGTGTATGCTGTAAGGTCATTGAAATTTAAATATCCCGCCTTCTTTTGAGAGACTAATTTGACTTTAACACTTTTCGCGCGCGTTGGATGCACGAAAAGAACGTTTCACTATTCTATTTCTCTTCGTATCTTAAAAGCACTTTTAAATATCTGTAAAATATTTCTCAGGAAATTCGTTGCATATTTATTATTGAGCACGTAGCGGATTATTAGATTTATACATCCTGCTAATTTTAACAACAGTTTTTACATTTTGAAATTAGAGACACAATTAGGAAGGAAACTGATGGAAAATCTGAGATCTCCTTTGAATTTTGTTGAAATGCGACGGATAATAAAATAAGATTTGTACACTTCTGCCAATTTGAAGCCCTTGCGTAATAATATAGAGCAAGTAATTTTGATTTGACAGAATAAATGAGTTCCGAATTTATACGGATAATCGATCGTGAACTATAATTAAGTGCATCGTTCTTCTAACAATTAAATAAAACTTCTAACAATTAATTAACAAGTTCTTCTAACAATTAATATAAAACACGCGAATGGTGAAACATACTTTGTGCAGTACGGAAGTCAGCGAAATTCCATATGAATTCTCCAATGAAAAATCCTTCCTGCCTCAGTTGATCGAACGCCTTGAAATGCTTGGACAGTACTTTTTCCTGATATTCCTCGCTCCATACGTATTCCGGTAACTGAAAGCGATTTACAATTAACATATCACCAACAATAAAAATTCATTACATTTTATCAATAATAAAGCGTGCATCACATTTCTACATAAATCAGTTCTTGACGCGAGCTGCATTTCCAACTAATACTACTACACTTTTAACTTTTGCAAGGAAATTTTGCAAAGCAATTTTACAAAGCGAGAGGATTATTTGTTTCGAAAATCGGAGAAGCGTCGTGATTCCGAGAAGAATTTATTGCAGGTTCGCGAAAGGATAAGATTTCTTTATTCCTCGACAGAATAATTTTCCAAATTCCTCTTATCATTGATAGATAGTAATTCAGGGTTAACGTGGAAATGGTTACCTCGTGTAATCCGGGCATCGTGTCGGCTCCGTATTCGGACATAAGTACCGGCTTATTGTATTTCTTGTGCCAGGCCTCGGCCTCTCTTTGCACTCGATCGGAGATCATGTCCACTCTGCCTGCGTTGTTGTACCAAGCATTGTAACGATTGAAGCTGATTACATCGAGGAACAATCCAGCATAGTCCTCCTAAATTTAATAAATTTAGGTTTCAATCGATCAACAATGTGTGCTGAATATCCCCTGCAAAATTACGACGCGTTCTTCATCCAACTGATTCTTAACTCGATATTTTCTGTATTACTTCCATCGTCTTATCTATTATTCGTTTGATATTAATCAAATCTTTGTTTCAATTATTAGGCTTACGACTTCTTTTCTCCGAAATTGAGGCTTCGTTGTAAAAAACTGGTTGTACATTTACGATTCAAAGTATTGTCCTCAGATCCTCAGAGTCGAAAGTGATTGAAGAAGAAGAAAAATAAGTTAGTTATACCTGCACTCCTCGAGCAAGGGCGATGGTGACTGGTCTGGTAGGATCCAGCGTCTTGGTGTGATAAGCGATTTGCTTGAAGTACTCTCTGGCGTCCGGCACCTGGGTCCTGGGCTCGTTCGCGAGGGACCACATGATCACGGAGGGTCGATTCTTGTCTCTTCTTATCAGCTCCGACAGGGAATCCTTGTGTCGCGACATCAGCACGCTGGAGTAATTCTCCGTGTCGACGGAGGGACACTCGTCGATGATGAGAAAACCGAGTCTTGAATGAGCATCCAATTTTTTTTCGTATTATCACCAGGATCTCACGCGGCTAAGTCGCTTTCATAACGAATGGACATCGTAAATATGCGCGACGATGAGTGGATATATTTAATTATTTTGATGCAACCGAAATTTTGGAAATCTTCATAAAATACACTGTGCTTAATTCGAGAAATTTTGGTAAAAAAATTATACAGGAGTGACCTTATCTTTTTCCTTCGATTTAGTATTGAAATGACATAGAAACAACGAGAAGGGAGAAACGTGGAATAAGTAGGTAAAGCTGTATACCTGTCAGCCATGTCGAGGACCTCATCGCTGTAAGGATAATGACTCGTTCTGTAGGCATTAGCGCCGACCCACTGAAGGAGCTCGTGGTCCCTGGTAGCGGTCACCAGGTCGAGACCTCGTCCTCTTATGATAGCATCCTCGTGCCTGCCAAACCCACGCATGTAGACTGGCCTGTCGTTTATCAACAGGCTCGTGTTGGTCCATGCCAGCGTCCTAATTCCGATCGGCAGCCTGTAGACGTCTGGCTTGGTCACGTTTGGAACTGAAAGCGTGACCTTGAACACACGTTCTACGTTCAGATCCTCTGTACAACCGGCTGTTATTAAAATTCATATGAAACAAGAAACAAGTCTCTCATTCAATCTCCTTATTTCTCATTATTAGTTATTTCAGGGGGTTATATTTACTTTTATATATATATATATGTACATACATATATATATATATAAAAG
>JBCFXI010002489.1:0-21961 GCA_038496175.1 Ampulex compressa | reverse complement strand
AAAAGCCTTTCGTTATATCTATAAAGGCTCACAGGCCCAGTCAAATATATCTGTTTATAGATTCTTTTGTAGATTGAATGGTTGCACGAGAACGCATATGTGGGTTCATAACCTAAATTGAATGGTTGCGCGAGAACGCATATATGGATTCATAGCCAAAAACGAATGGTTGTGTGAAAACCCATATATGGGTTCATAGCGCTGAAAGGGTTAAGGCCCGCTTCCCGTCTTCCATGAGCGTAGTGACGCGACAGTAAGTGAACAATGATTCGACTTATATAGTTTTGTTGAGAAGCGTGGCATACCATCTTTCTTCTGCTTGGCTAATTTGGGTAGTTCTCTTTTGTTTCCGCGGATCGTTCCAACAATAGTGGTTCTTTTTTCTAATAGTTTTGTAGCTAGTGAAGAAAAGAAATTAGCGCTCGTAAAGAAATTATCTGTAGTGACGCTTCTTCAGCATCCTGTGAACGGTTCCAGTAGTTTAAGAACAACGAATTCCCCAAGCGGGGTTGAAGCACCTCTGTTTTCTTCCTTTCCCAAATATGGAAATCCATTTATGATGTATTTAGTGCGGACATCAGATGCTAGCCAAAATTTGATACCAAACTTATTCGGTTTGTTCGGCATATATTGTGTAAACCTACACCTCGCTTTGGTTTGGATGTGTTAGTTTATTGTGTTATTAATTCACTAAGGGCGTGGAGCGGATTTAAGAAAACACTCTTTTGCACAAAGTGAAAACAGAACAATATATTATACGTATACCTTGTTGCCTTTACATCCCATGGCCAACAACCCAACCAGCGTGAACACACCACACACCACGAGTCGCACGGGAGGCCTCGAACCCACAGTCACTTTGCGCGTGTAGAAATGCGGATTATCGCCAAATTCCAACACCCCCTCTTAATCCGTATTCCACGTCACCTATTTTATTGACACAACCTTAATAAATTAATTCAGTTATGGTGCTTGTTCTTACAGATCGGTTTTGTCAGTATGTCCGCGCTCATTTCTTCAGTGGGTACATATTGCACTATTGTATCGCCACGCTCTTGAGCCTCGCGCGAGAAATGGTATCGGATATCGATGTGCTTACTTCTATTGTGAAATACGCTGTTTTTACTTAACTTAATTGCACTCTGATTATCACAGCACACCACAGTCGGTTCCGCGAGGACACTCATATCGGATATATTTAAGTAATTCTCTTACGTACACTATTTCTTTGTTGGTATCCGAGAGAGCCATATATTCAGCTTGCATGGTTGAAAGCGCTACGGTTTTCTGTTTTTGACTATTCCAACTGATTGGTCCCCCGGCTAAATATACGACGTAACCGGTCTACATATACCTTTAAGAAATCCTCGTCTGCTCTATACCTTCTTCCGTAATTAATCGTACCCTTTAAATATCTCAAAACTCTTTTGGCCATTTTCCAGTAAATTTGTTTGGGGCTATTGCAAAAACGACTCAGAAAGCCTGCAGCGAACGCTATGTCAGGCCGCGATGCGTTATCCAGGTAAATCAAGCACCCCACGAGCTCTCTGTACGGTACGTCTACCGTTTCCTCGTCATTCACCTTCTCTATCGCGAAGGTGTCAATATTTTGTTCAAAAGGAGTGCTTATCGGCTTACAATCGCTCATTCCGAATTTTGCCAAAATGTCTAAAATGTACTTCTTTTGTGTAATGATTACATCCCCAAGTTCGTCTAGTTTTCTTACGTGCATGCCAAGTATTTCTTTTACGGTACCAAGATCTCTCATCTTAAACTGACGGCTTAACCGACGTTTTATTTCTACAATATTTTCTAGGCTCGCAGACGCGATTAATAAATCGTCTACATACGCCACGACGAGGTGTCATGATTTTTCCTGTAGTCTACGTACACACAGGGGTTTATTTTGGTATTTCTAAATCCTAAATCAACTAAATAACTGTCTCATTTCCGGTATCACTCTCTACCCGCTTGCATTAATCCATATAAAGGTTTGTTTAATTTATATACTTTGTCCTGTTGATTTGGTTTCCGAAACATTTCAAGTTGTTCCATATATACCTTATCGTGGAGATCGCCTTGCACATACGCTGTCACCACGTCTAATTGATGAACGTGCTTCTTTGCTGCTGCACTCGATGCAAGAAGTGTGCGTATCGTTTCTAGTTGTGCCACTGGTGCAAATACTTCATCAAAATCGATCTTTTCTGGTTGCTGATCGCCCCTTACAACCAATCTTGCCTTATATTTTTCAATGGAACCATCCTGATTTTCTTTTACCTTAAAAACCCATTTACATTTTAGTACTTTTTTATCTGTAGGTTTACTCACTGGGGTTCAGGTATTGCTTTCTAGTAGGGCATCATATTCTTTGCGCATAGCTTCTAGTCAATCTTCTGCATTCGTTCTTGTCATAACTTCATCCACACTCAGTGGTTCGTCTTCTTCAGCAGGTTCTGGATCTTCCACAGTGGGCCTTGTAGAATATAATTTTCTGTCTGCTTCTTTTTTCAGTTCTTAGTAATTTTGGACGTCCGGCAATCCTTGTGGTTAACGGAGTATTCTCATTTATTTCTTGAATATGCGACGGCCTCTCCGGTTCTGCTAGGGTGTTGTCTCCGCCCTGCATCTCATTGGTGTGATCATACCTTTGATCGCAGACATCCTCGAGAACTAATTTCCCCACATTGCTCTTTTCTTGGTTTATATTTTGCTGCTCTTCAGTAAATCGTACATTCCTTCTTACGCATACCATTTAGGTCCCTCGCTCCCATACACGATAAGCTTTTGACTCAGTCGAGTATCCAACAAGTACGTACACCTTGCCCTTCGGCTCAAATTTGTTTCTCCGTGTGTTTTTTTCCAATACGACAATCCTGCTTCTGATCTTTCTTAGAAAACCAATGTAGGATTTCTGGTAAGTCCATTCCTCGTATGGAGTACTATCCTTGTTGGCCTTCTTTGGACATCTGTTTCTTAAAAATGCGGATGCGTTTATTACTTCAGCACAGAGCGATGTTGGCAAATTGCCCTGCAAGAGCATGCATCGCGCCATCTCAACCAACGTATGGTTTGCACGCTCTGTAACTTCATTTTGCTGTGGTGTGTACGCAGTTGAGAACTGACGTGTTATGCCATTTGATCTGAGAAATTAATCAAACTTCTGCGATGTGTATTCCTTTGCATTATCTATTCTCAGACACTTTATCTTGCAACAGTAACATTTTCAGAGTAAGCTTTATATTCTTGGAATGCATGCAAGACATCATTTATTTGTCATGATTTATTCTTAAGAGTTTTTATACAAATATATCAGCTTTTATCATCTATAAACGTGACAAAATATTTTGCTCCCCCTAATGAAGCCGTACTAAACGAGCCACAAATATCACTATGCACTTGGTCCAATGCTTCCTTCGCTCTGTGACTAGATGCACTGAATGGTAATTGATATATTTTGCACCTATTACAAACTTCACAACTAGAGTTGAGTTTTTCGAAAGTCTCGTTGATCCCGATTACTATCTGTTAGAGGTGAGCAGGCAAGAATCCTTTTTTAACCCCTTGACTGACGAATTAAATGGAATTTGATGCGACAAAAAAAAACTATTTAATTTCGCTTAATTGAACAGTTACGTGAAGACTGAGAAAGAGTACATTTTATTTTCAAATTTGGATTTTTATTAATCAGATTGACGTCACCAAAGAGCATCTAAATTACATTAAAAAATAATAATTTAATAGTTCTGCACAGTATGGAATATTTCGAAGCATTTTGGAACATGTAACGGGACTAAACATTTTTTGCACTGCCATGTTGTTTCACTTCTTATGTTGTTTTTTGCGCACACGCGGCATCTCTTTGTTGGTAGTTTCTTTTTCTCAGTCGAGGAAATATGTTCAGGGAAATGTGCCCAATGTTTGGCCTGTAACCGAGTCGGGCATTCACTTTGCGACGGTCTGCCACGTGCTGGATAGTCAGGAAGAGACAAATTATATAGCATGTCTTCTGCAATATTCAACCTAAAATTTACCATCGATTGCTTTGTTCGATTCGGCAACTTGGAATATAGCACATAAGCGTTATAGACAGCTATATCAAACATATAAAAGAACATTTTTTTGTATCCTTTGATACTCTTCCGCATTAGTGGGAAACTTGCAAGAAATTGGTCTTGCCTATCAACACCTCCCATTCCACGGTTGTACTCTATTACACAGCTGGGTTTTATAACATTTTCTTGCTCGCCTCCTTTCTTTCTTCTGATTTTTCCTGTGGTAACCATTTCTGCTCTTGAATGTTTGCTGCTCATTATATATACATCTTTCTTATCACGCCAGCGTAAGCACAGAATGCCTTTACATGATAACGTTGTTACATCTCCCCTTTTTAGTTTGTATGATGTAAGCTTCTTTGGCATATTCTTTCGATTTTTCCTAACCGTTCCAATAACATTTGTATTATTTCTATTCAAAATCTTGAATAATTCTGGTGAGGAATACCAATTGTCTAAAAACAAGGTATACCCTTCCCCTAAAATAGGTTCAGCCAGTTCCATTACTATACTTTGTGATACAGGTATATCAGTTCCTTCAATTTTATCCTGTCCCGTGTAAATTTTAAACCGAGAACAATATCCAGAAGTAGATTCACATAACTTGTAGAATTTGATTCCAAATCTCGCCCGTTTTGATGCAATAAACTGAACGTAATTCAGTCGCCCTCTAAATTTCATAAGAGATTCGTCTATGACAACATCTTCTTCTGGGACGTATAATTGTTGGAATTTGGTATTTAGATATTCGACCACGGGTCGAATTTTTCGTATTCTATCTTTTTTAGACATCGTCTCATTATTTACAAAATGGAGATAGTGCGTTATAGATAGGAAACGTTTATAAGGCATAATTTCCGAAAAGACAGGTGTTTCTATTATTCTGCGTTTAGACCAATACATTTCTAATTTGGATTTTTTTACTTGCGACATTATAATACATAACGCAAAATATGCCCTGATTTCATCATTCGTTACTGGAAACCAGTCTTTGCTCATTTTCGTAGTGTGTTCCATGTTCATCTGATCTGCATATCTATTTGTTTCCCGGACTATCATTTCAAAAAAGTCGTCAGATAAAATTTGTTTTAAAACACACAGAGGTGTTGAATCTGCTCCCAATGTTCGTAATACTAATGGATTGATACCGGGAGTTTCGGTAAATTCTTTTATGTTTACAATATTTTCGTCTTCTGTCCAATTCCATTCATCGTCTGCTACATCAGAATCATCACTGCTTGATATGGGTCTTACACGTTTACGAACATTTTGTAGAACGGAGCTTGCTTCACTTGATCTTGAACTATCACTTGTATAGTCAATGGTATGAACACTTCGATGACCGGTGTCAATCTCATCATCAGTACTAGAGTAACCAATTGCACCATCATCCCCACTTTCATATAATGCATCCGGCTTATACATGTTACGGGGATTATTTATAATCTTTACTAAACTCAAATATTGGCTAGTATAACATTCACCGTGCGAGACTTCTGCTAAACTGAACTCTTACTTTCAGTGTGCTTTTTTAAATGAGAATCGTCGAACGAGTGAAGCAACTATGTAATCTAATTGTAACTTGCACGGCGTCCGCCGAAAGAAGCGCTTGACGAGTCTGACTCGTCAAAGTCTGTGATGGCCCAGGAAATCAATGACGAGTCAGACTCGTCAAAGTCAGTCAAGGGGTTAAGCCTGGTAGATTCGCTAATGAAGGTTCGAATCTCCGAAGCCAGGTTTCTTTCCTCTGAGCTAACCCAGCAGAACCTGAACTCCACAGCGTGTTGTTAACAAAATCTATTGGAAGTTGCCCTCGAGATAGGGCGTCTGCTGGGTTATCCTCCGAACGGACATGTCTCCATTGGACTTTATCACCCTGCTATTGAATTTCAGCCACCCTATTAGATTCAAAAGTCCTCAACAGATGAGGAGCCTTTTTTAACCAGCATAGGACGATAGTGGAGTCTGACCAGAACACTACTTTTAATAGGAACATCGAGTTGAGCCTTCACCTTAACGAAAAGCTTGTTGAGCACTGAAGCAGCACAGAGCTCAAGTCGAGGAATAGTCACACCACTTAGTGGAGCTACCCTTGATTTGTTGCAAATCAATTGGGTGGAAACCTTTCCTGCTTTGCTGACGGTCCTGAAGAATAGACATGCGCCATAGCCATGAACGCTTGCGTCACAAAATCCGTGTAGCTCAGCCTCGATTAGACCGTCGCCTAGTATTTGTCGATTCATTGAAAACTTTCGCAAGATTGGTAGCTGTTCGGCTAACGCCTGTCACCTTGAAAAAATATCTTGCAAAAGTGATTCGTCCCAGGTGATCTTGAATTTCCAACAATCTTGGATTAACAATTTCGCAAACAAAATAACCGGGCCACAAAGACCTAATGGATCAAAGATTCTGGAACTTTCCGATAACAGCCTTCTTTTGGTAAAGACACTTTGAACATCGATCGAACCGACCGTGTAAGTCAGGATGTCTCTTTGTGTGTTCCACGCAATGCCAAGAGTTGTCTGTACCGGATTTTCCTTTATGCCGCAGTCTAAGTTGAAAATTTTCTGGTCGATGTTATTGAGGGCTGAATGATGATTAGACGCCCACCTCGTCACGGACACTGAGGATTTCGTCGAGAAAATCGGCCCCAGAAATAAAATCATCGACATAGAAATCTCGAAGTATGAGCCTACTGGCCCGTAGGAAGTCTTTAGGTTCGTCCCGAGCCAGTTGTTGAAGAGTGCGAACTGCCAAGAAAGGAGAGCACAAACTGTACCGAAAGTCGCGGTATTAAGCTGAAAAGCTGCGATTTTTCCCTTATGATCCCATAGGATCTTCTCGAATTTTCGGTCTTCCGGATGAACAAGAACTTGTCGATACATCTTTTCGGTGTCAGCAGTAACGACATATTTGTGAGTGCGAAATCGGAGCATTTGCTCGAAAGTGGTGTCTTGAATGGTAGAGCCAACCATGAGAGCGTCATAGAGTGAGATGCCCGTAGACGTTTTAGAAGACGCGTCAAACACTGGACGCATCTTAGCGGTCTCGCTGGATTCTCTGATCACAGCCAAATGAGGGAGATAATACCCTGAGTCATCGTCAGCTTGACAAAGCAACATGTGCCCTAATACAAGATACTCCTCCATGGCCTTGGGGTATACGCTCATGAACGATGGTTTGGCCTTGAGTCGGCGAAGCAGAGAATAGAGACGTTTTAAAGCTTGTTGTTTAGATTTTCCGAGCTCAAACTTACTGTCTCTAAAAGGAAGACGGTCACGTACCTGCCGGAAGCATCACGTGAAGTGTGCTTCACGTAATGCTCCTCACAAATAACGTCGTCTCTGGATCGGACCGACTCATGATCGAAATCTTCGATAATCCAGAAACGCTCGATGAGCTTGTGCAGCTTGACGACGTTACAGATCGTTTTTATAGAGCCAGAGGTATCTACAGTTCCTCCAGCCACTACCCATCCTAACGCAGTTTTCTGGAGGATTATCTCTGATTCCCTATTTTGAATTTTAACCTGCCCGGGCGCCAAAGTGAACAGCGTTGTTCGAGATGCCAGCAATATGCCCACCGTCTTTGGTACATGAAATTGAGAATTCGTTAATTTCAGATTTTTAGAAATGTGGAACAGATGGCGAGGAAACGTCTCATTAGGCACGAAATCATCTATATTAGGCACTATCAAAAAGAAAAAGTCGTATTTAGTTTTATTACAAGCAGAAAAGAATGAGGCTCTAACATACTGGTTTGATACAGTGCACAGACTGTCCACTGCTCCAATGTTGACTGCGCAAGGCAATGTGAACAACTTCAACAAGTTGGTAAATCTTTCAGTCATTAGATTAACAGTGGAGCAAGAGTCTAAGAGTACCCGTGCTTTGAGACGATTCCCCCTTTTCTGTGTAAACTCAACCACGGCTGTGGTCATTAATTGAGAATTAGCAGGGAGGGCTGTTAAAGAATAGGATTGCCGCTCCAGTTATAATTGATCTTGTCTACTGGCAGAGGCCTGTGACGCACCATGAAAAGCCTTACTTTCCCTTTGGTGTGATACCTCAGGTTTAAATGTTTTCTCCAAGTGCACCAAGGTATGATGCTTACCTTTGCACAATCTACAACGTTCTCTATTCCTACACGGGAATGGATGCTTGTATAGACAGTTTAAACAAAGCCTACTGCTTTTGACAAAGTCATACCGCTCTTAGATCTTTAACTTATTGAACTTGGGGCATCTAAAGAGACAGTGCCCACCGTTCCATTTAAGGCAAGCACCCTTTGATGAATTCGATGACTGAGCACAAGCGATCCTCTCAGACACTGTCGTAGCAAGAGCACGAACGCCAGACTTAGAAACCTTCGCTAGACTGTTCTGACCATCTTTCCCGCTGGGATGCTTTCTAGCATTCCTTAATCAGAAAATGCAGCCTTGTCTGATGAGCGCAAATTGACAACAGTGTTCTGAATGAATCTGGACAGCTCATCAAATGTGGGACTTCCGTTTGTATCCAACTGATCCTGCTATTTGGCTGAAACACTCGGAGGAAGACACCTCTCCAGGATGCGAACCACGACCCCTTCATTTAACTTCTCATGGACCTGCCCCAGCAAATTGAGATGCAGACGGGCTGAATCAACCAATGCGGTAACATCCTCAGGATCGGCTTCAGAAAGCCTTGGAAGATCAAGCAACGCATCGATCATTAGGAAGGGAACAATGAACTTTTCAAATCCATGCGTCTGCCGCGCGCCACCCTGTACAAGATGGCCGCCGGGCCGTTAGATTTTCACGCTTAACGCAGTGCGCTCACAGGTGTCTGATCGCATGATTTTACGCCACACACTTTTGCCACATTTATAAGACATCGCCGTGGCACAATTCACACATTTTCAAGGAAACTACCCGAAGCGGGCAGCTTAATTTGCCGTAATGAGAAAATTCGCCGAGTCTGTCTAGCGAAAGACGTCCAGGCGGATCAATTTTATATCGTGGAGCTCGTGGTGCCCATGCATGCTGGCTCCTTACTTCTTGCTCGACTGTATAAGAAAATTGGGGAGTGGTTGGTCTATACGAGCATTGAATAAAACCCAGATGTTGTAGGGTGTAGCATAAGGAAATTAATTCCTTAACCCTTTTAGCACCGAGCGCGGAGAGCGTGCTTAGGCGAAGAATACCGGGCCGAATCGACGAATTTGTAGAGGTTTGCGAAAATGTTCGTAAAAACCAAAGTAGGCGTGATATTTACAAAATTGAAAAAGCAGCTTATTGCGAGATGAATGGAGAATAAATTCATACTAATAGAGTTTCGATATTTATTAAAAATCATATTAATAACATAAGTATAAGACATCATGAAAATCGTACAAAGTAATTTCTATTTTTCAAAACGTAACTACATATAGAAAAAAAATTTTTTTGGTCATCGCTTTATATATATCTAGTAGTATAATGTGTAAACATTGCATTTTGTAATCATTTGCAATGAAACAGTTGGTATCCGATACCAAAACGAAAAGATAACGCTATGATGCACGGCAAGCGTCAGACAAATCTAATACCCAAGTGGATCGTGCAACTGGTAATACATACGTCACTAAAAAAATATAAGAGTTATTATAGATATTTACAGTTAGTTCTCTGTCCACTAAAAATGTGTAATATTTCCTTATTTTTACTTACAGAAGCCATTTATTCGCATTGATGCGTACTCATGCATACACCATGCAACCCTTTGTTGCACTTATTGCAAATTGTGCGCGATCTTCGCACAGGCCCTCCATCCATCCTACTGCAAACAACGCAGACCTTTTCCTTCCTTCCAGGTAGTTTACGGATACCTGGGACTGTGGAATCTGTCGACGCATGACCCGATGAACTTTCTGGATTCGTATTTTTTTCAGCCGTCCATTCTTTCGTGATTGACTGAATGATACTTGTTATAAAATCGAGTCGAGTCATAACGTTTCCTTGTGTATTATGTTTATATAATATATATGCGTTCAACACCATGCGAGAAAAAACAGAAAATACCACTTTCTTCCAATATTTTACTGTTCTCCTCTCGTCCAAATATGAGTAAATCATCATGTCTGACACATCAATGCCACCCATATATTTGTTATAATCGCTGACGAGTGCTGGTTTATCAACTTCTGTATCCTGCCTCCCTCTTCGAATTATAGTTGTTTTATTTGCCGCTGTTCCGTGCGTTGACAACAGTAATACATTTTTTTTCTGGGATTTCTTTTCTCTATAAGCTAAAAGAAGTATTTCCCGATTTCTCATGTACTTAGATTCGCCCACTTCCAATTTTTGTTTCAGCTGCGATGGAATATTTTTCCTATTACTACGTATGGTACCGGTTAAAAATGTATTCTTCTCATACAGAGATCTTGCTAAGGAGATGTTTGTAAAAAAATTGTCGACAGTTATATGGTATCCTTTCATAAAGAAGTTACTCATACTGAGTAATTTATCTATTACTACTTGAGCGAGACCTTTTTCTTTTATTTCTCTTTTGTCGCGTTGATCCTTGGCTCCCCGATAACAAAAAAAATGACAGGCAATAGTGTGTGACCGCATCGGCCAGCATCCAAAATTTTATGCCCCATTTATGGTGCTTCTTATTTGGCAAATACTGGGTCAGTACAGATCTGCTTTTGGTGCCTACTAACGATTCATCCACGCTCAAGTGTTGAGTTGGCGAATAATAAAATTTGAATTTACTATTTGCATGAGCAACGACAGGTTGAAATTTTGCTGTTGGGTCGTATTCATTGCTATCACGTCTTGCTAATGTGCTATTGTCCACAGTATGAAAAAATTTGCAGAGTAACTGGAATCTATTTCGAGAAAACATTTGACCAAACCAAGGGATGTATCGATGATTTCGTGACCAGTAACTAAACAATGTTGGCCTACGGGTTATTCCCATTTCAAGTAGAACGGCTATGAATGCTTTCAACTCTTTGACTGTCGTTTTCTTCCAGGTGAATGGTGTAGATCTATTTGCTGGTCCAGCATTCTCGAAAAATTGTTGTGCGTATCGATTTGTTTCTAATCTCAGCATGTTCAGAAATTGGTATGTAAAAAATAAATCGAAATACTCTGTTGGTTCGGATATGTTTGGTGGCAAATGTTTAGGGCCTGATATTTCCGAAAATAACGGGCGCGGGTTATGTTGGCTATCGTTTTCCACATTTACTTCCTTGAAATTCGTGAGAGATTCCACACTACCACTCTCGCTATCTTCATCTTCCAATTCATCTTCGCTGGATTCACTGTCGTTGTATATCCTGCGATCACACCGACGGCTTGGCGCAAATAATTGGTCATCACTGTCAACTTGTTCTTCAACTATATCTAATTCGTCAATAATTCGCACTAATTCTGCTTCATCCATGTTCGTAACAGGGTATAATTTTTCGAAAAAGGTAGCAACAAAATTTACAATATTTTCTGCTGCTACTTGTGTTTCTATGAAAACGTTGACGGCTTTTGAACACTAACTGCACGTTCAACAGATCAAGAAAAACTAAAAGAGATTTTAGGCTCGCAGTGTCGATGCACGGATACCAATTGATATTTCTAATACGTATTGAAAACATTGTAAAGATTGCGATTACGGTCCAAAAAAACTGTACCATGTCGACGAATATCCCATGTCCCGTTTCTATCTTATCTTATCTCTATTCCAGCTTAGCCCAAGCTTTGCGCGACGCGAAAAAACGGTTCCCCCACTCGATCTAGTCCGTTCCAAAATATGTGGTTTTTCTATAGTTCACACGACAATGTAATCAAAAGAACCGTATATACATCTTCCATATACGGTTTCATTAGACACACACACGCATGGCGCATTGTCGCGTGAAACAGTTTAGTGGAAGATAGCGCATGAGGGGCCCCACCTGTGGACCACGCTGCTCTATTCTATTCTACCTTACCTCGGCACGAAACAACATAGGATATAACAAAAAGTTGATATAATATACATTTTTTCACTTGTGTTGCATCGAATATGAACCATTTTAACATTTTATAAAGTTATACTTAAACACGGATCTCTTGTGATAAGTATAATAAGGCTCTAACGGAGGCGTAACGATATATCGTCGTTGGTATTTTTGGCGAGTGCACCGAACGACGATATATCGTCGTTCGGTACTAAAAGGGTTAATATTGTTAACGACGTTTCGGCTCTCTTGTGAGCTCTCTTCAGGTTTATTACTGAAAATTATTAATTACAATTTGAAAATAAGTGTGAATTAATCAATGGTTACATAAATAAGAACAAAGTAATTGAAGTTAACTGTATATATTAATGGAGGTGATGTAAATATTTGTATGATAAAGTAAGCAAAGTCTTAATTCACAAGGAAAGATTGAGAATATTGAAGGTAAGTGATAATAATATGAAAACTGAGAGTGTAAAAAGAAAAGTATTTAAAATTGATATTCTTATTTGTTAATAGTGACTGCAAATAGGAGGAACCATACCTTGACGAAACAAACTCAGATTTAAGCAAAAATACCCAGAATTGGGAAAAAACCAATGAAAGAAAAGTTAGTGTCGTGGTTGCGAATAACTATGGACCAGCTTCCACAAATTTATAAGTTGCAAAAAGCTACTCAGATTTAAGCAAAAATACCCAGAATTGGGAAAAAACCAATGAAAGAAAAGTTAGTGTCGTGGTTGCGAATAACTATGGACCAGCTTCCACAAATTTATAAGTTGCAAAAAGCTGAAATTGAACAAAGATGTAATGTGTTCAAGCGTTGGTTCGCAACAGTCAGTTAAAGTTCTATTGTGTGTGAAAATTCGTTATGCTCATAAGTAATTGGAGGAGAATGAGAAAAATGGCGGAGGCGAGAAGGCAGAGGATAGGAGTTCAGACTTATATTGGGGGGGAGTTGAGGAGTTAATAGTAGAAACCTGCGGGAAATTCAAATTGTTAAAATGATCTTAAATGTGTGAGTGTAACAATTTTCGAGGCATTGTAAATTTTAAATCCTAATCTTCTATGCCCTGGTATGATGCTTTCGTCCAGTGAAATCTCTCTTCTTGGTGTATATACAGTATTGAATTTTTCAACCAAACTGTCATAAACTGGTCGAATTTTAAATAGATGATCGCTCGATTCATCCATTTCATCGTTGTTCACAAAGTGCCACCATCTCCATATCTCTTTAAATCTATCACGACTCATTGTCTTTAGGAAATATTGGTGTTTCTAATAATGGATTTGTTGTCCAATATTCATCAATAGTACTTTTTGGAATTTTGCCCACTAGAACTAATAATCCTAAAAATTGATTGAATTCGCCAATAGTGAGATCCGTCCATTTTATCGTTTTCTTCTTTTTAACGTATTTTTCGACGTTTTGATGGTGATACCGGTTAGTTTCTGTTACCATCATTTCGTAGAAATTATCATCAAGGAACACATCCAGAGATCTTTCAACGCCGTTCTGTGGTAAGATATTTAACCCAGTTCGATCCAAAAACGGTTCTATGGTACGTGGAATTTCGACTTCAGTCTATTGATGTATAATTTCTTCTTCATCATCATTTTCACTTTCATCATCGCTAATCGGTAGTGGAAAAACTCGGGTCCTTCTCATAGGTCGTATAGAACTATCACTATCATTATCGTCACTTAAAATATCTAACTCTCTTTCATCGCAATCAACCTCAGACAAATTGTCTGGATATATATCTTTATTTTCGGGTGAAACCATATTGAAGGATTTCAAAATTTACTGTAAGTAGAATTTGAACAACCGAACAGCTCCAAATCACAAAACACACTAAATACAAATGTAAAGTGGCGCATGGATTGCGCAATGTGGTTGCAAACCGTACTAATACGAGTCCCGCCTTTAATGTGTTAACAGGGCTCCCTCTTCTCGCTCTGGGTACGATTCATAAATGGTTTCTGTTTTTCTTGCTTCTTCCTCTAGTAACTTCGTTTTTCCAGTAACTTCCTCCAGTAACTATTTTTCAGCTGACGTAATCCCACAGCTCATGGAATCTCAGGATACTCTTCATCTGGATCTTCCATGTCTCGTAATTTGTGCTATACAGCCTTTGGATGTGATCTATCTTTCCCAGATTCATATTTGCGATATTTCTGAAAATGTGGTCCACGTGACTTTAACCTCACTTTTTTCTTTTTCACTTTTCGATCAACCGCGTATATCTAAGTTGGCACAGTGGAATCGCTTCTGAGCCCATAACCTGTTAGTTTATTTGTAGAATACACGGTAACTATTGGTTTATTAGAGAAATTTTCCCGGTTCCGGTTTTTTTTCGGTTCCCCATTCTCCCGGTACACGCGTCCACAACACAATACACGCTTCGCACCCGGGATCCGGCCCATCGCACGGTGGCCGCACGGCACGCCTCGAACCCACACTCCACGCATGGCCGAACATACGCCACTTGGCGCGTCTACGAATGCGGATTACCGCCAAATTTCAACAGGTTTTTTCCAGTATCTTATTCATCAATTGATCAGTCAAGAACAATTAGAAAAACTCAATAGATTTGTTATATTGGTTACCCGCCTGAGGACCAACAGATTTTGTCCCAGTCGTAAATGGGATTTTGATACACTTTATGTCTTGGTTTAAGACGTTGCTCCACGTGAAATCGACATTTGCTTCATCTTTTTGGTTTTTTTGCCTTTCACCTTCATCTTTGCTATCATTCACAATGTTGAAACGGTGGAATTGTTTTCGTACAACACGTTGTACTTCCGCTATCGGAAGAAGAATTTTCCATAATCTCATCATTGTCACTTGACTCAACATAAAACTCATCATCACTGCTGCCGATGTCACAAAATGTAACATCCTTCCTGCTTCTTTTAGACATAATGTTATAGTAGGGTAATTTTCATATATAATAGTCCGAATAATAATATATGTAGGGTTGGTAGTATTTATTATTTATGTTGATAAAGATAGATCGTTTATTACTATTGTGAGATATTATTTGTATTTGGGAGATACTGCAGGAAAGTTGGTAAAAATGCAGGTCACTCGGATGGTTTAAAAAGGTTTAATGGTAATAAGAATAATAAAGAAAAAAAAAAGAACTCTCTGAACACAGTAACTCAAGAATCTCATTCGCCACTCGGTCAAAAACGTACTGCTTCATTTCAGGTTAGCGACCGCCCGCGACGCACCGTCGCCTTTCGGTGTTTTCTTTAGATGTCGTTGCCCTACGCTCACATGCACGCACACACACATTCACGCAGATACAAAAAGGTCCTTATCCTAAGGCACGCATTATCTTTCCAATGGTCACTCATAGATACACACAGAACACGCTAGCTCGCATTCTTGCGTCCCACACTATTACTGAGATGCAGTTTATACAATATGTTTCTTTACACTAACTCTCTATTTCCGCTTTATATTTATAACCCTTTACTCTGACTCTGTATTGTGACTCTTTACTGTACACTCTGCTCCGCTCTCTACTCTGTTCTCTGTACTCTGACTGCTCTGTGTCTCTAACTGCTCTGTCCTCTTCTCTATTCTCTGTACTATGACTCTTCTCTCTATGACTCTTTGTTCTCTACTCTATTCTCTGTACTCTGACTCTTCTCTCTTTGACTCTCTGCTCTCTACTGTATTTTCTGCACTCTGACTCTTCTCTCTATGACTCTCTGTTCTCTACTCTATTCTCTGTACTCTAACTCTTCTCTCTATGACTCTCTGTTCTCTACTGCCCTTCTTCCTCGACTGCCCTGTGTACTCTTTTAAGACTCTCCTTCTTTCAAATCATGCCCTTCCTCACTAGCATCCCTGTACGCACCCCGTCTCGTCCGTAGACGTTTTCACGCTCATCGACCATGTGCTTTCCTCTAAATTACGCATCACCCAAAACCAAGCCATGCACTCTGTTTCTATCGCTCTTCTCTCGTCGCCTTACAGCCCAAACACTCTTCGCTCGGTCCACGCACTTATGATCTACGAAATATTTACTCATTCTCACACCACAATATTTTCACGTTCCCATATTCGTTCATCCTGCGCTCTGCATCTGCCCTCAGATGCTCACACACTCTCGCTTTCACTATCGCTACTAGACTTATCTTTGAGCCATGGCTTCATTGAGTCGGCCGCCGTCGATGTTGACGTGAGCCATCGCAATCGCCTATCTTCTCTACGAGATATCGATCGTTGCGCAAGACTTTTGTAATTCTGTACGGACCAAAATATTTATTACTTAATTTTGCCCCGGCTCCAAATTGTGTCTTGCGAATCGCTACCAAATCTTCTCTACGATACAAGGTGCCTTCATTCTTTTCGCATTGTAATTTCGTCGATTCTCTTGCTGCACTTTTAAGATATTTTTCTTTGCCTCTCTTCTTAGTTCGTCTCGTTCCTGCTCAAACATCTTTACCCACTCATCTTCGATAAGCCATTTAATTTCAGGGTTATCCTTAATCCTAACCTTAATACCGAATAATAAACTAAAAGGTGGCTTTCTTGTACTTCTACTTGGTGTCGCGTTTAGATATTTTTGAGCTACGCCAAGATATTTGTACCATTTGTTCGATCTTGATGCTGACAATTTTGTTAAAAGTGGGATGAGAGTACGGTTCACCCTTTCGACTTGCCCATTCGCATGAGGGATACCTGTCGTAATTAAAGAGTGCTCAATATCCTCGCTTCTGCAATAGTCCGCAAATTCTCGTGACGTAAACGCCGTACCACGATTCGATATGATGCGCCTCGGATTCCCAAACACAACGGACTGTTTTTTCAAGAAATTTAGGACCTCTCGCGTACTCGTACTCCTTGTAACGTACAGTCACACAAATTTCGAGAAGCTATCAACTACGATGAAGATGTGGTGATAACTTTTTTTTGTTGACGGAATCGGACCTAAATGATCGATGTGGTAACAATCTAAAGCCACATCACCTTTCTCAATAGTGTTTAAAAATCCTTCGTGTGCGCCGTGCTTACGTTCGGCCAATATACAGCTAATACAATTCCGAATAATTTTTTCGACTTTATCCCGCATATTTTTGAACCAATCATTTCTTTTTATAAACGCTTCCATTTTTGCTACCGAAAAATGACCTTCCTGATGGGCGCGTCTAATTATTTCGATCCAGCATACGTCTTATCTCCTGGTCTTCCGCCTGTGCATTTCTTAACACTTTGCCGACCGCACGCTCCTCAGGGAACTGTTCGGTTTCCACCGCGCTTGGGAAAACCAAACAGCGCTGTCCACCGCGCAGTCTGACAGTGTGTCCATAAACAACTCATCATTTATATCTTCACTTATGCTTCTGGACATTTTTAAGGGTATTATTCTAAACCTTGTACTTCACTTCGCACAGCTTGGGAATCACAGTGAGGAGCTTGGCTTGTACACTAATATCCACAAGTTGAGTGGAGTCAAATATATATACTTGTATACTTACAGGTAAGAGTGGGGTGTGCACTTCATTTTCAGTTTCTCATGAATGCGATGTCTTGGTGGTGCTGACCTATGGTGTCAGTTAGGTGTGTGTTCATTGGTAATGTCAGTGTGGCGATGCCGGACCGGACCTTTTCTAGACCAGGTAGTAAGTTGCGAAAATGACCGCGAGGGTTGACTATTTTCAATCGTGTCAGACACGTGGGTGCATGCGGCGGTCGTAAAGTAATTGACGAGTCAGATTTTATGACTGGTAGAAGTTGAGCGCTAACGGTTTTTAGGGGTCCCGAAATCCCGAACCTAAAGGACCGTAATAAGAGGCAATAAGGAGCCTTCATGATTAGCTGACTACCTACTAACTGATTACCCTACAGCAGCAGTCCGTCGGCAATTGCGGAAAATTCCAGGCCGAGGTAGTTAGCAATGACAGAAAACGAGAAACGCGTTGCTAAAGTCAAAATGGGAGATCTCCCCGATCGGTCGGGCGCCGACTTTCTTCAAAATGGAGAGATCTCCCCGATCGGTCGGAAACCGACTTTCTTCAAAATGGGGAGATCTCCCCGATCGGTCGGAAACCAACTTCCTTCGAAATGGGGAGATCTCCCCGATCGGTCGGAAACCAACTTCCTTCGAAACGGGGGGATCTCCCCGATCGGTCGGAAACCAACTTCCTTCGAAACGGGGAGATCTCCCCGATCGGTCGGCAAAATGTTAATCGCGGTGTTATGCTATTTTCTACTTCTGTCACTACCATACATGTCGGTAACGGATTTCGGCTCAGGGCGTCGACGTGAGTCATATTTCGACCTGGGCGATGTTCGATTGCATAATTAAACTCCTCTAGAAGTAGAGCCCAGCGGGCAACCCGCACGCATAAGACCTTCTTACTTATTGTCATAGTAAACGCTTGGCAATCGGTGACTATTTTAAATAGAATATCGAGTAGATATACGCGAAACTTTTTGAGTGATTTAACAATAGCTAAGACTTCGACTAATGCCTTTATCGCGTCTTTATCAGCTTCTACCGGCCTTCCCGAACGTGGTGCATCTTCGACATTAAAATTGCTGGATCAAAATTTAGCGAACCAGTTTTGTTACTGTCAACACACCTTCTCCATACACATCGGTCAATTTCTTTCTGGCTTGAACAGCATTTTTACCCTTTCTGTAGTAAAACAGTAAGATATGTCGAAAATGCTGCTTATCGCTCTCCATATTTAACACGTTGACGCCGGCATGGGCCACCGGTGGCCCATGCTAGATTGTTCCGTGGGGCGGCATGTACCACCGATGGGCCACGTTTGTATATCAAAAAATACGTAGTAAAAAATGTTATTTTATTGATCTAACATTATACATTAACATTTCTACCTTATAATCAAACATTTAACATAAAATTCATAGCTTATAATTTAATCAATACATTAAATATAACAAATTATAACTACTTATGTTACCGGTGCAATTTTTTAAAACATTTTAAACAAAGTGGCGGCTTATCCGGGCAACTGTTACAAAAGGTCATAATTCTTTTTGTTTTGTTTGTGGCGTACCGTGTACCTTTTAAGTTTGTTAAACGTTTGTAACACTCTTTACACCTCTTCCTCATCTTCCTCGCGGGTCCTTGGTATGTACTTAGAAAATGTTTTTTTCGTCTACTTACTATTACTTCGTCATTAGGGGGATTTTCAACACTCTTCAATTGATAATCAATAATTTTTTCTCTAAATTTTAACATTTTATAACCCTTGGTTCCCGACTTATTGTGGATGTACCACGCATTTACTAATGAGGTCCCGCATATTAGTTCCATGACAACTTTTCGGTACCATTTTACCGTTTTCCGCAAGCATTTATAGTAGGAACACATTTGGTCAGATAAATCCACTCCTTTTTTCGCACTATTGTATGAAAAGACGGCGTCTGGTTTTAATTTATCATTTTTGCCACGAATGGCGACTGGCCACCATGGGTCCTACCGGCAGGTCAGACTGCGCGTGGGCCACGTGAGAATTTTGCAAATTCGGTCTATTCGAATCAGCTAATGGGTATTAGGGCGCAAGCATTGAACGGTATAACTTGGGTCCGTGCCGCCCCATGGGACGGACCGCGAATATCCGCGCCGGCGTCAACGTGTTAAAAGGGCACCAATCAAAAACTACTGCGTAGAATTAATTGGAATTTTTCACACACAAGCCTTGCTATAGGAGCTCTCAAAGCATATAAAAATTATACGGCTTAAGTGTGAAGCTGGGTGCAAAAAAATACAATTAAATCCTCTGTCGGGAAAAAGCGAAATTACTTTCCGAACAACCCAATATTTGCTGGTCCGACATTCTCGAAAAACTGCTGTGTCCTCTATTCATGCTTCGAACTGTAGTTTGCCTTTTCCTTTTGCGTGTAGGATATCATTGTTACCAAGAGTTATTGTTCTTTCACAATCTTCCATTGATTCGAATTTCGAGAACCATTCTCTTCTGGAAGTCATGTGGTCTAAAGCTCCTGAATCAGCCAATCATATATCTTGATCGTCAATCACTGGTCATTCACCGCTTGCCACAAACACCGAAGACACTAACTCATCAGCTGTCGCTGAATTTACGTCACCACCGTTAACATCAGCTTTGAGTTTTCGACAATCGCGTTTCATATGTCCATGCTTTTTACAATAGTGACAAATTCCTTTGAATTTCTGCCTGTCCGTTTGAGTGTCACCAAACTTCTTGTTGTACTTTCCTTGATTTTTCTTGCCAGACTTGGTATACAATGCAGACGAATCTTCGTCATCACTCATCTTCATTTCAGTCATACTCTTGCAGAGTTCCCCTTCCTTCAATAAGCGTGGTAATAGATTAGCCATAGTTTGTTCCTGTATGGCTAAAGAGTCCCACGCAGAGACAACGTGTCGATACTTAGCTGGTAGACTGGTGAGTACTTTAGTAATAATGGCCACTTCATCTTGTTTCTGTTCTAGATCCTGTAATTGTATAGCCATTTCTTCAATTGATGGAACATGTTCCGCCACTGACATTTTAGATCCATTTTGTACTCAAAAAAACGTTGTAGTAATAAATGGATTGAGATCGAACTTTTCTTCTCATACAAAGACTCCATCCGTTTCCACATTTCATTAGCTGTTGACAGCCATCACGTGACGAACCTACGATGCTTCAAGAGCCTGACTGATTAAAAATCTGGCCTTTTTGTTAGATTTATCCCATGCTCTGCTCTTTCTGCTCCTGCATTCTCTTCCGGTCTCGTTAACGTACCGTTTGTTATCTCCAACAAACCATGATAATCGAGAAGTTGTGCTAATTGAAACTTCCACACATTAAAATCTTTACCATTGAATTTATCTATGGTTAACTTATCTATGCTGATTGCGTCTTATACAACGGCCGAAGACCTTGCTTATAGATGTCGACTGACCGCACGCTCAGCAGCACTTTGAACAAACTTTGAAGAATGTGTTTTAACTTCACAAAAGTTCCGTTCAGCTTATCGGCATAAATCTGGGCCCATAACCTGTTGGGAATCTCCCTTTGAACGCTCAGTAATGAGGCCAAAAAAAGCACGTGTAACCGCGTTCGAGATAGAGGGCGCATCGACCCACTCGCTTAGTGAGACAAATGGTCCCAACCGCAGAGAGCGCCCTTTATCTGTCGAATACATATAGAACGCATTTATTCTCAACAGTTTCCATCTATTCAGTTAAGCATGATTAATCATTTCATGTTGATATAATTTTTGCTCTGCATATCTATTAGTCTCTGTGACTAAAAGACTTATCACTTTTTCCTCTAAGAATAAGCACTTCTCTTGCGCTAATATCAGTCGGCAAATCCATCACAAACCCACCTTTTCCGGTGAAAGAAAATGACTATTATCTGTTAGCGAATTTGTTCCACTGCACATTGTTCAATTGAATCATTGTTGGGGGTTTTAGAAAGTAAGAGACGACTTTACTTAACACATCTATATTGCAAGGATTACAATCTATAACAATACACCATCTTTGCACGGGAGATCTTTTTCGTATAAACATCCAGACAGAGGGTAGGGTTTTTTTTTTTAACACGTTCATTCAAAAGCCATACAGAAAACAATACAATGTGTATATAAAATATTAACCCAAACGTATAAAAGTTGTACAATAAAATATTTCTATCGACACGCAGCTCTCGTCGAGCGCTCTATATCAGGTACATTTTATTTTTGAAATTATTATTAATCATAAAACAGTCTTAGGTATAGGAACTATCGTCTAGTTCAGCCTTTTTTCGATAACGAAGCGCAGAAAATGGCTCTAAAACTACGCTTTGGTTATCACCTCGCCGCGTTCGGCGTAACAATTTAATTAAAATCTAACTTAAGACTAAATATGTAATACTTACAAGCTAATATATACATACTGACATATTTACAAATACAATAAGACGTTATATATATA